>PVIC010014500.1:0-36461 GCA_004025085.1 Thryonomys swinderianus | reverse complement strand
CTCAGCAATCCTCCTGTCTCAGCCTCCCGAGTGCTGGGATGACAGGCGTGAGCCACCACGTCCGGCATTGTGGTATGCGGTGTTGATTGTTGGTGGGCATGTCTCCACGCCCAGCGTTATATGTGGTTACCGGGGATCGAACTCAGGACCTTGCACTTGCGAGGCAGGCGCCGGAACCACTGAGCTAACCCTCCGGCCCAGACAGAAAGTTTTAAAATATAAGATGGACCAAGGTAGTTCACAGAAATAGTTAAAGTTGGCAAGCCTATATTAATAAAAATAAATAAAATCAAATGTATAAAGCATCAACAGAGTTCAATAGCATTTCATTAATGTTTTCACTTAATACAACAAAATGGTAATTCTAATAATTCTAAATTTCTATGCATTTGAAAACACAGCCTCAAAGCATGATTTTAGAAGTTGTCAGATGTATAAGAAAATAAAATGTTAAAAATAGGAAAATCCAAATCCATTATGGAGAATTTGGTCCCACTTAATTCCAGTACCTAAAGTGAAAATCAGGACTGGTTTGGATAATTTGAACATGGGTGACACAGGAAGAGAGCTAACCCTGCTACCCCAGAATAGATATTTTTAAAGCACATGTGAAGCATTTACAACAGTTTACCATATGTCCACCCATAAAAGAAGCTTCAAAACTTTCACAGGTTTAAATTTATACAGCCAGGCTTTTCTGGTCACAGTGCAACTATGCCACAGGAAGAAGAAAAGTAGAAAATTTACAGAGGTTCAGAAGGCAGGAAATATATTTCCAAATAATTTTCTCAAAGAAGAAAGCAGTGAATATTAGAAAACAATGTTAGTGGAAGATAGTAAAAGGATTATAATATCAAAATCTGTGTGATACAGATAGATCAGGGTCAAAAAGAGATTAAAAATCAGTAATGCGTGTAGGAAATTTTTATTTAGAGAAACCATTGTACTTGATGAAAGTTTGAAAATGTTCCTTTTGAAATAAAGAATGAGTGAAGAAACCCTATCCTCATTTTTAATCAATACTATACTGATAAAGAATACAGTGAAGATGGGAAAGAAAATTAGATAAAAGTATATGGATTCATAATTAAATGGCAGAAACCAGATAGATAGATAGATAGATAGATAGATAGATAGATAGATAGATAGATAGATAGATAGATAGATAGATGGATGGATGGATAGATGGATAGATGGATAGGTGGATAGGTGGATAGATAGGTGATAGATTAGATAGATAGACAGACAGACAGACAGACAGAGTTAACAGAAAGGAGTTAACATGTCTCAAAGTCAAGACTAGCAGGAAGATATACAGTTCCCATAAGATTTCAGGATGTAGAGATGGCACTTAAGACACAAAACTATTACTCATAAAGAAAAAAGTAAAAATTGTGATTACTTAAATTAGAAAATTTGTTCATCAGAAGATGTCACAAAAAGGTGAAAAGATAATGTATACAATGGAAAGAGATTCTACTTATAACACATGAAAACTGTAGGTCAGTAGCAAAGCGAGAGAAAGACAAAGGAAAATGAAAAATGACTTCAGAAGAGAGGCTGTTTAAATAGCACAAAGCCCACGCAAAGGCGTTGAATCCCATTGCAGAGCAAGGAAGTAAATTAAAGCCAAACATAAGAGGAGTAGGTACCTACCAGATGAGCAAAACATAACTCTGGTGGCATCGAGAGTTGATAAGGATGTGGGAAATCAGAATCATCATCTTGTGCTTATGGGGGTATTCTTAGTAGAGCCATTATGGAAAACTACAAGTCTATCACTAGCAAAAGAAGAGTTTCCTGAGACCTGGAATTTCCCTTCCAGGCACACACCCTGTAACAATATGTGAGTAGGGAACCATAATACATGGGAAAGAATACTCATACCTACTACCATTAATTATCAAAGCTGTAAATTGGAAGAAAATGAATGTCCATCCACATGAATGAATAAATAAATTATGGTAAATTCTATAAGTAGAATCCTTTACAGCAACAACAAAATAAAGAAACCACAGCTGCTCGCAACAACAGAAAATCTTTGAAATATGCAAAAGACAACAGTAATGAGAAAGACAGCAAGAGATGCCATACAGTTTCACGTACATAAACACCAAGCCAGCCAAAAACCACACCAAGGGTCAGGTGTGTGCACAGGTGAAAACGTTTGAAAGCAAAGGAAGAGATCTGCTTTTCATAAAAGCACAGGCTGGGACCTCTGTGGGGCAGAGGGAGGCCAGTGTCTGGGGAGCAGGCGCGCGGGCTCTTCCCTGCTCCGGGTGGAGGGCTGCGAGGGGTGCAGAGAAGGCGCCAGCTGGGGCAGAGGGTGATCGATTGGGTCTGTTATCTGCATAAAAAAAGCAGAGACAGCTGAAAATCCTTGTCTGCATTCGAGCCCTCCTCTATCATTAGCACCAGTGATGGCAGCAACATTGACACCAACATTTTTCAGAGTCTGCAGAAACTTGACTCCTCCTCAGAGCCCTGTGAGTCAGCTGAGCAGAAATCAATATCCATCTCTGTTCTCCTTGCTGAGCGAGGCGGTGCCCTCACCCTTGGCACGCACGCTGCGTGCACGGTAGATAGCTGGTGGGAAGCGCGCGGGGTGGACGGCCTGGCACGCTTGGAGGAGGCTGACCGGAGGTTTCTGACCCTAAGTGCATCATGAACCACCGCGGGACTTTAAAAAAGCAGATACAAACTTCCGGGTCTCAACTACAGAGGTTCTGACTCAGCGGGTGTGGGAAGAGCAGGGAGCTCCTGTTTGTTGCAACCTGTCCAGGTAGTTGCCACGCAGGTAATTTGGGTGTGGCTGTTGTTGGGCTGCTACTTAGGAACCATCCCTCAGAACGTCCCCCAAACCCGCCCACCCCCTTCCTGGGTCACCCCATGTCCTGGGACAAATGTGTTCTCTGGAGTGCAGCTCCACTAGCTGTGCAGTTGTGCAGACTGCCGTCGGTAAACTCAGGACATCTCTACCGCCTTTGTGTGGCAGCACAGAGAGACACGAGAGAAAACACAAAGCCCTGAGCTTATGTGCCGTCTTGGAATAAGAAAGAACCTCTGCAGCGGGTTGAGGCTGAATCGTGTACCTGCCAACGTGCTGTCAGACCGCAGCGCTCGGGACCAGGTGTTCGTGTTTGTTTTCAAAAGGACCAAAGGAAACGGCCGTGCTTGTTCGCATAGATTACACTCATTGATGTTTATTTCATTAAGAATGAAAGCCCGGCAAATGCTTATGAATCATGTATAAACAGTAACAAACTTAAATATTAACATAATCTGTCTTCCATGAAAAATGACACATTTTCTAAATGTACTGAGACTAACATTGTGGTAACTTTTTTCAAGTTTAAGTTTGGCTTAGTAGAAGACAGCTGGATCTTCATAGCTTCTCCATTAAAACTGTAGTAATATGTTATTATGACGGAAATATTAGGCCTCACACAAGCATGCAGTTAAGAAAAGCAGCACTACTATCATCAGCGTCCGCACTAATGTGTTGTGGTGCAGCACGCCGTGCAGCACCTGGGCAAGTCCGCCCCGCATGGGACGGAACAGAAAGGAAAACAGAAGCAACACCTTGTGCTCCGGAGCCGTTCCGTGAGTGCGGCCCTCCGCCAGCTCTGCCACTGTGCCGCGGGCCCGGGAGCGCCCTTCAGGGACTCTGCTGTCCGCGCCAGGTGAGCTCGGGGAAGGCCAGCGAGGCCTCGTGAGGGTCCGCAGCTGCGCCGGGGCTGGGGCCGCGGGAGGGCCTCTCCTGGCGTGCCCTCCCTCCCAGACCGCAGCGCCTCCGCGGGCCCCGCCGCCCTCCGCTCCGCCACTGGCCTCCTCGCTGTGCCAGCCCTGCTGCGAACCCACCTGGGCCCAGCTCTCCCTGCCCAGACCACCCTGTGCCCAAATAGCGCTTTGCTCACGCGGGCTGCACTGTTGGCGGAAGACCACCAGCCTAGGGCCCGATTACCCAGAGCTTATTCTGGTTGTGCCTTCAGGTTTTGGGTGGGAGGTTGGGGTTGTTTGTTGTTGTTGTTTAGTTCGGTTTTTGCTCTGTTTTGTTGTGTATGAGCACAAATCACCTTTTAACATACTACGACTTACTCACTGGCTATGTGTATCACGTATTGCTGTGTCTGCCACAGATAGACTCTCTCCCTCCTGCCTGCTGCCCTGACCGCAAGGCCAGACAACATGCAGTTCAGTGGCTGCTGGTAAACATCAGCGTCTGGACGCTCAGGGGAGACAGACACAGGGAGCAGAGGGGAGGTCAGCTGCCCTGGGAGGGCGAACGGTGCCGGCCCTGCCCTGCCCTCCCGCAGTGGGGCCGGCCAGGCCTCTCTGTCCTCTGGGTGGGCATGTAGAAACTAGGGGCCAGCAGGCCCACTATGGAGGGGCACCTTGGGAATGGGACAGAAGTGCCCCCCGACTCCTCCAGCTGTCGCCTCTCCTCTGAGGCCCTCGGCCGCCCAGGGCAGAGGAGCTCCCAGCGTGAGGCTCAGGCCCCGCGCCTGCTGCCCCGCGTCCTCTCCCGCCGCAGCGGTGGCCTCCACGCAGCCCTCTGCACACCCTGTCAGCCCCTGCGCTGCATGGCTCCGTCCGAGTACCCAGTGTAGCCTCTCTGACCCTGTACCACAGCTCACTGGGCTCTTCTGGTGACCACGAGTGGAAAAGTCAGAATTCTCACCCAAGAATTTTATGTCTCGGAAAGTTGACCTATTTAAATCTATTGTGAGGCCAGACACCTATCCCACACTGTTCGTCCCTCCTCGCCACTCCCCGCGGCAGGGCGACCACACACCCCGCTGTGGGCGGGGCACCCCTGTGGTTCCAGCACAGGGACGGGCAGCCCCTGCCAGGGCGTTCCCGCCGGGCGACAGGCCGCCTACTCCTCGAAGTACAGAGCAGCGGAGGCTCCGCGGGACATTCAGCGACGCAGGAAGGGTCTCCGGCACTAAAGTGCTGATTACACAGTGTCCCGAATTTGAATACCAATCCCGCTCATCGTGAATTTTCTAGGGAAAAATCTTAAAGTTCAATGATTAAATCAGCCGTTAAGTTAAAATGCAAAGATATTAAAGTCCAAATTCATTCCGTTCCCTCGTGATTTAAAGTTCAAAGAATATTAAAAGCCCCAAATTCATCACAACTTCTACATTTTATTTCTCAGTGTCTAGACCTCCCCCTAAATGTTGGAATTGCGGGACCTAAAATAGGCTTTGACTTCCCCACGAGAGTTCTGAAGAGAGCATGTCAGGGTAGAAATGAAAACCGCGCTCTAAATCTAAAATGTAGCCGACCTTGCGGTGACGAAGGCACCTGCCCGCTCTCCGCGCCAGCCTGCGCTGCCTGCCCAGCGTGGCACCTGCACTCCCCGCCCCCACCCGGCACGGCTGTGCCCACCTTTCCCAGCCTGTCTTACATTAGCTGTGAGCCGTGTGACCCACATAACCACTGTGGAGAGGTCACACGCAGCCCGAAGGACGGCCCAGATACTTCCATGGGCCTTTCGCATTCTCAAGCTGAGCGAAAAGGGCTCTGTGGCCCCAGAGGGGAAGCAGCCGCAGATGGAAGAACGCGGGGCCTCTAAGTCCTGACGGCCCACAGCCTGTCTCTACCATCGGCCCTCTGAACGGGACATGAACGGGAGTAAACATTTATTTTTCTTAGACCACGAAATCCCTGGAAGCTGTTGGTTGCAGTGTCTTAGTGTTGCTGTGATTCATGTTATTGTGACAAGGTGCCAGACCGGCCGTTTCACAAAGAAAAGAGGTTTATTTAGCTCACAGTTTGGGGCCCAGCGCTGGCTTCTGGCAGCGGCATCACGGTGGGGAGGGTGGGCAGGGCCGGCGCACGGCGGGAAGTGAAGCGAGAGGGCCGAGGGCCGGAACCTGTGTGGAACATCCTGGTATCGGAGAGAAACTCGCTGCCGAAGCGTGAGCCACACTGACAGGCGCCGGCTCCCGGGGGCCAGCAGGCAGACCGAGGCGGCCAGTTGACCGAGGGTGGCACGGCACAGCGGTGGCCCCGCCGGCCTCACTGGACACCGGGAGGCCTCCGCGGCAGGGTGCCCTGGGTGACGCAGAAGCAGGCGCCACAGCGGGTGGCTGGGGCCAGGCAGGGTTCATCTCCCCATTTACAGTGCTCGGGTCAGAGCCCAGGGCGAGGGAGCCGCTTTCCAGGGCAAAAGCAGCCCCTTCCCCGTGGAAGGAGACGCCTCCCTCCGGCACAAGTGTCTCCCCTCCCTGTGACCGCTGCGTCTCCGAAGCGGCCCCTGCGCTCCCCGTGGGCCTTCTGCGCCCTGTGCCGAGACACACCTCCGGGCTTGCCGGGCACCGAGTGACGGAACAAGGGGAAACAGTGCTGCCTCTTCTCCTCCTGCGCCACACCAGAGCCCACTCGTGTCTTCTCAGCAGACATCGCAGGGGCTCCTTGGCCGTTCCTTTTGGAAAACGCTGGCATTTCCTCATGAACAGCCACGCTCTTCCTAAGGGAAGCTGGGAGTCACAGGAAAGGAAAAGCCCACACCAAACGGGAGAGCCTTCCGGGCTGCGTGGTGAACAGTGAGGGTTTCTTCAAGGGTCTCGCTGTGGGTGAAAAATCATGTTTTCTCTTCTGCCGGGAGGGGAGGAACTAAGTCCTGCCCTTGGCGTCCGCTCCCGCTGAGAGGGAGACGGTCCAGTCCCATCGACCGTGGCCTGAGACCGACCGAGGAAGGCGAGGGGTCTGAGGACAGAGCCTCCGGCCTCCCGCCAGACACACCCACACCCCTGGGACCCAGGTCGCCTCCACGGGAAACAGCATCACCTTGCTCCCCAGAGATTTCTCATTTCTTTCTGGCAGCGGCGAGGATAATTGATTTTCCACTGGAAATAAGAAAAGGTCCCTGGGGACATGCAGATGCTGCAAAGCCAGCACTGCTTCTCCAGTGTCTTTGTCCACAGCGTCTCCGCCTGTCTCAGGGCGGGCGTGGAAGGCCTGGGTGAAGAGAGGCAGCCCAGGTGGGCATGAGAGCGGACCGCAGGCTTGCCCCCTCCGACTCCTGTCCTCCGAGTCAAGGGCCCAGGAAGCTGTGATGCGCCAACTGTCTCGTCTCCTCAGCAGCACAAGGGCCAGGGCGGCAGCAAATGAGCGGGTCTGGGCTCACGGTCCAGGCAGCCAAGTGCTCCCCCTCGCGGTGTCCCCAGGAGTGGAGCTGGTCATTTGGCCACCCAAGCTCCCCACACGCGAAAGGGGCGGCCTCGAAGCCATGGCTGAATGGAGAGAGAAGGGACCTGGAACCCCAGGTCCCCTCAGCTGGACACCCCCGGGGGGAGGGGCAGCACCCCGGCAACCAGCGCTCCCGAGACTCCGACTGGCCCGGGCCTCACTGGGTCTCTCTGAGCCTCGTGGGCAGGACATTGAAGCTGGGAGCTCTGGGGTCCGGGCCATGGGGGCTGCAGTCGCTGGGCAGGAGGAGGAAGGCCAAGGCAGGAAAAGAGACTGGCACACAGCCGTCCAGATGGCCAGCAGGAGTCCTGAGGGCCACCCTGTCCCGCACTAGGCACCGGCTGGGGCCATGTGCTCAAGGGGGCACAGGCTTGCGGGAAGGCCCCTCTGGAGGGACCCAAAGGGTGCCCATGCACGGAGGCCACGAGGCCCCAGAGCCCCGGGAAACGCGACCATCTACCACCCCGAGGGTTGGCTGCCCGAGGTTGGCATCAGACAAGACTGTGACTAGAAAGTGTCCAGGACAAAGCGCCCTGTGCTACCCGGACGGGACAGACCTCTGTGGAGATGCAGTAGCCAGTGAGATGACCGTTCGGTGTGACAACCAAGTAATTCAAGGGAAGAGCACACAGGCCGGGCCGTGGGAAGCCAGTCCTCTGGGCTGCAGACCCAGTGACGTCCGACTCATCCAAAGCCTCGGTGCTCTCCGCCCTGCCCCATCCTGCCGAGTGCAGCTTCGTTCACAGCTCCTCTTCCAGGACCCTGCGGTGGGCTGCAGGCCTCAGCCTCTGCTTTCAGAACAACCCTTGTAAGTCTCCACATCCATTCAGGCCTCTCATTTCCAGAGCGTTCAGTGGCTTCCAACACCTTGGCGATCAAGATCTGAACCCTACAGAACATGTTCTACTCTCTACTGACTAACTTAACCGACAAACCCCCGGTGAGCACCTGCCCACCCAGTGAAAGCGCTTGAGGATGTGACAGTGAAGCAGAGGGCCAAGTCCTGGCTGTGGGAAGTCACATTCCGGGGGAAAGATGGCCACCCTGCGTCTCGATCCTCCGGGTCAGAAGCTGGCTGCACTGGCTTCTACCCAGCCCCAGGGCCTTCCCTGGCTCCACTGCCCACCTCGCCGTTCAGTGCCATTACTTTGGCAGCTGGAAACTGCCACCGTCCAGCACTTACACTAGGGATCCACCTGGTGTTAGGGGTTTTCCTTCCCTCCTCTGTCTTCTTCTGACAGCCCGCTGTGGACACAGGGCGGAGAGCCCCGCTCGCCTCCACCACGGCAAACCGCAGGCAGCCCGCTCGGTCCTGGTGACAGACCCTGAGCCTCAGCCACGCTGTGTTCTCTGGCTGGAGTCTCTTCTCTCCTTGCCTGCCTGTCTGTTTCACACTTAACCAGGCTTCAGCTGCTGTACAAGAAAGGCTCAGACCCAGGGCAGAGAGGCCCCTAAATCTTCATGTCGCCTGTGTTACCATCTCTCTATACCACCCAGCTCTTCAGCCCCGCGAATGGTGCCTGTCACCCCCAGGTTAAAGAAGGGCTGCGGTTTCGGTCCATGGTCAGCGGCTCCAAGGCAGAAACAGGACAGCAGCCAGACAGGGAGGAGGAAAGCTGCTCCGACCACAGCAGGAGGAAGCAGAGAAGGGAAGGAGGGTGAGAACACGGCCTTCCGGCCACAGCCCAGTGACCACCTCCCCAGGTCCACCCATCAGCACAGTCAGCCATGGACTGATGGGTGGGCGGCTCCACCGATGAGTGCAACGCCTTCCTGTGCAGTCACCTTCCGGCAGCTTCTGAGCTTCTGGACCCAAAGCTTGACGCTGACCCTGTTCTTGGACCACACCGAAGTAAACTCTTGTCAGATGAATTTGGAGCCAAGGAAAGAGATAAAGAGCTCAACAGCTATTTTCAGACTTTGCCTTAGTAAGAAAACCATTTGCAAGCTAAGATGAGGCTGGAGCCAAGTCATAGAAAGGATCAGAAGAGAGTTTCTGTCCTGAAATTCTTCTATACCCCATGGCAGTGGCGACCCACATGCCTCCAATGACTGCCTGACGTGGTGGGCGTGCGGGAGAGTTGCTGAGGCCATGGCAGAGTTGGGGGGTGCCAGACCAGCGAGGATCTGGTTCACGGCCAGATTTCCCCGCAGAACGAGGCTCGTGGAGCCTGGTCACACACAGAGCCGCGCGGGACTCACGGACCCTCGGCGGGCTCCACTTGCTCAGGACCTTGAACAGTGCTGTTCGGAGCAACCTGGTCCGTGCCATGATGACCGACGCGGGAGGCTGTGCGGCCGCAGGGCCAGGGTCAAGGGTTGCACAGAGCACTGCTCACTGGCGACTTGGCAGTGAAAGCATGGTTTGGAGCCGCAGCAAGACCAGGTGGAGCCTTGCAGTTTGGGTCAGGAGACGGAGGCTCACAGAATGGTCCGGACAGAAGTGACTTTCTCTGAGCCAGAATGTATCGGACTCATCTCCAGCCAACCTCAAAAAGTCAGGCACATTCCGGTCACCTAGGTCTGCTTGTGAAGCTCCACAGGCCATTCTGATGGTTCTGTACATTCACGGCACACAAGCCGGCAAGTATCGGTCAAGATCAGTCGTGGCCGAACCACGAGAGAACTAGAATAGCAAAAGCAATTCTAGGAAACGAGGACATGGCAGGGGATATCACTTTCCCCAATTTGAAACTGCACTACAAAGTTGCTGTGATAAAAACGGCATGATGCTGGCAAAAAAACAGACCTGAAGATGAGTGGGCAGATTAGAAAATCTAGGAACAACGCCAGATACACTAAGCCAGCTCATCTTTGACAAAGGAGCCAAACGAAAGGCAACAAATGGTGCTGGAAGACTGGATTTCCATCTGCCAAAGACTGAGGCTGGATCCATCTCTTTCATCGTGTACTAAACTAAAATCAAAGTGGATGAGAGACCTAAATACTAAAACAGAGACTCTAAACCTGCTGCAAAACAGGTTAGGTAAAACTCTTGGAGACACTGGCTCAGGGAAAGACTTTACAAAAAAACCTCTATAGCACAAGAACTAGCAGAAGAAATCGACGAATGGGATCTCTTTCTATTAAAAAGCTTCCGCACGGCCAAAGAAACATCAGCAGAGCAAAAAGGCAACCAACAATATGGGAAAAAATCTTTACCAGTTGTTCCTCAGACAAAGGGCTGAATATAGAAAGAGCTTAAAAAATCAATCCCCCAAATTTAAAGACACAATTCAAAAATGGGCATCTGCAATGAACACTTTTCAAAGGAAGAAGTAAAAGTAGCTAAGAAGTATAAGAAGAAATGTTCAATGTCACTAGCCATTCGAGAGATACAGATGAAAACAACTCTGAGATTTCATCTCACTCCACAAAGAATGGCTATCTCGAAATTAGCCAGCAACAAGTGCTGGCGAGGTTGTGGAGAAAAAGGCACCCTTCTCCACTGTTGGTGGGAATGTAGACTAGTGCAACCATTATGGAGATCAGTGCGGAGCTTCCTCAAAACACTAGGATTAGAATTTCCATTTGACCCTGCTATTCCCCTGCTGGGGATATACACAAAAGAATTACGAGACTCATATCACTATGACATATGTGCACCCATGTTTATAGCAGCTCAGTTTGTGATAGCTAAATCTTGGAAACAACCCAAATGCCCATCAACTCTACACTGGATAAAGAAGATGTGGTTTTTGTTTATTTGTTTGTTTATAAAATGGAGTATTTCTCTGCCATAAATAATGATGAGGTTGAATCATTTATACTCAAATGGACATATCTTCAGGACATACTCATAAGTGAAATAAATAGGTCACAGATGTGTAATTATTATTATTATTTTTTTTTTTTTGGTTTTTTGAGACAGGGTCTCACTTTGTAGTTCAGGCTGGCCCTGAGCTCACTATGGTGCCCAGGCAAGCCGCCGCGAACTCAGCAATCCTCCTGTCTCTGCCTCCCGAGTGCTGGGATGACAGGCGTGAGCCACCACGTCCGGCATTGTGGTATGCGGTGTTGATTGCTGGTGGGCATGTCTCCACGCCCAGCATTGTATGTGGTTACCGGGGATCGAACTCAGGACCTTGCGCTTGCGAGGCAGGCGCTGGAACCACTGAGCTAACCCTCCGGCCCAGATGTGTAATTATTATACCTTTTCTCTGGTATGAGAAACTAAAGTTATAAATGTGTCCGAGAATGCATGATTGATACTGTGAAATAGTAAATATTCAAAGGATAATGGGGTTTAGGGGTAAATAACGAGGAAAGAAAAAATTAATGGTTAAAAAAAGGAAACAGTACTTGTATATTTAGGGGCGGGAGGAGGTAAGGTGGGTTAGGGGAGAGGGAAAAATGAGCATTAAGTTGTGTCATATACTGGTACAAATTCTCAATGTGAAGTGTAAATGTGATGTGTATATATAATGTACCAATAAAATGTACCAAATTTTAAAAAATAGAAAAGATTAGTTGTGGCAGTTACGATTTAAGATGGCTGCAGTTCTGTCAACCTGAATGTGTATAGAGACTTTGGACCCATCTTATCTAGAGTGTAGCTCAGTTTGAGCAGGAAGGAATTGGTGGGATGGATGGATGGAAGGATTTCTGAAGGCGGAAGTGGTGACTGGCTTCGTGATAGAGCCTGTGAGATGAATTCCGAGACAGCAGGCCTGGGGAGAGAATACCACGGTCCAGAGCAACATCACAGCGTCGGGAGCGGCCTGGGCGGAAAGTAGCGAGTCAGTGTTGTAGGAAGCAGCAGAGAGGAGCTGCTTCCTCCTCGGTCAACTTTCCCTGAGTGCAGCAAGTAGAACCTATAAAGATGAAGGGGGCCTGGTGCCTCCAAGGCAGAGTTTCCACACTTCTTGCCACAGAGGGCACCGAGGCCTGGAGAGGCAAGTCATGGCGCTGGCCCAGCGGAGCACTGTTAGGGGGTTACAGGGCTCCCCAGGCAGCTCCGCTTGCGTGTAAGGTGGACGCTGTGGCAATGCCTGTCAGGATCTTCTCGCTGGAGTAAAATTACCTGGTGTGGTAAGACGGGGTGGTGCTTTAGAGTCAGAAAGCAGAGGGCTGCTGTGAGCAGAGCCTGAGGGGCGGGGCGGGGTGACAGGGCACCGTCCATGCTGTCTTCAGGGTGATCCCCGGAGCTGGGCAAGGACTACAGGGTCAAAAAGGGATGTCTTGGGGGTTCAAAGAAACTGGAGGATCTCATCTCATGGCTTAAACCACAAATAGCAGGGCTGTTTATGGAGTCCCAGGAGACATCTGGGCTCCCCAAGAATGGCGAGACGGGCGGCAGGGCTTGGGGAGATAGGTGTCTGAGCAGAGCCAGACATCGGCAGCACTCACTAGCCAAGACCCGGGTCCCACAGGGACCCCGTGTGTGTGCAGGGGGCACAGACAGATGGCCCCTCCAGCCCCCCTTGGCCGCAGCCCTTTGGAGCCGAGGAGCTCATCGGCCCCCCGTTTCCTATCCTCCAGGGCCCCTCTTTCAGCAACAGCTCATGTGGCAAGGACCCCGCTCCAGGGACATTCTCTCCCCAGTTTCTGTTCTCCTGTCGGTGCCTTCGGCCTTGACTCTCGTTTAACTGGCCCCACTCCCGGCAGCTCTAAGCAGGACGAGCTGTCTCTGAGGTCCACGCTCCTCGCGCATCCACTGGGCGAGCGACAACAGTAACGTACATGAATGGCCCAGACTCTTCCTGACAGTGTAACCCAGGCCCCGGTCCCGCGAATAAGCAATTAGAAGTCGAATGACGGCACTAACAGGCGCCAGCCCGGGCTCCTGGAAATGTGGGTGCTGGGCTGGCGGCACCCGCTTCTCTTGGGACCTCGCTGGAAATGCGGACTCGCAGACTGAATCCGCCCCACAGCCCAGCAAGACCCCGGTGGTTCCTCTCGCCCTGAAGCCGATGAGCCCTATTCTCAGGTTGCTTCCTACACCCAACCCGCAGGAGCCCGTTAGGGAAGGGAGAGGGTGGGTGTCAGCGTACCACGAGACGCGCGGGAAGGGTGTCTGGACCTGCAGTCCCTCTCTGTTCTGTCCTGCACCCGAAATCAGCCCGAAGACCCCCAACCTTAGGGCAGGGGTTCTAAAAGCCTTGCACGACCCAGCCCTTCCCGGGCCGCCAGCTGCCCTGGGCCACGCGCCCCACGGCACCTGGCTGCGCTCCTAGGGGAGGGTGAGGGCCACAGAACAGCGGCTCTCTGATGCCGACGCAGCGCCAGCCTCGGGAAAGACAGGCCCAGTTCTGTTTGAGAAAGAAGCTCAATAGCCCTTTGTCACAGGGCTTCGGTGGCCAGGAGCAGCCAGAGGGACCAGGAAATGAGTCAGAGGCGACAGACAAGGCAGTGTGTGTGCGCCGCTGCCCCACGACCCCGGCCCTGATGCGCAGCCCGCCCGGGCCAGCCCCTCCTCGGAAACACTGCGAGCTTCTTGGGCGTGCGAGGTGTTCGCCTCTCTCCAGGGAAACCAGAAAACTAGAGCCAGCGCGTGGGCACTGGAGGGCAGCTGGGGAGGGTAAAGGGGCGGAGAACAGGGGCGGCAGGTGACAGTTTCGACCAGAAGCAGACTGCGGAGGGCTGCAGACAGTAGGACCCCTATGTCACACTGTGCCTTGGAGGGCAGCAGAGGAAGAAGGGGCAGGGAAACCAGTCCTTGCCTCAGGGTAGCCCTTACTTGGCACAGCACTTGGCACAGAAGTGGAGAATTCTGGTTCAGAAAGGAGGAGGGCTGCTTCCTCCTGCCCGTCCCCCAGCACAGCCCTGCCCAGCGTGTCCATGCCTGTGCGAGAGAGGCTGGGCAGGATTCCTCTCGCGGCGTCTGTGTTGATGAGGCAGCGGCGGCTTCTGGAAAGGAAAGACTCCAACGGTGGAGAGCCGGGAAGGACAAAAGCAGCACCTCAGGGTCGTGGCCCCTGCGTGACCGCTTCCTGCCACCTGAGCGCCTGTGGCATTCACCAAGTGTGGACGGGGCACAGCGAGCGCTGGGAGGGCACTAGAGCTTGAAACGTCGATTCTACACCAGTGGGAGAGGTCAGGGGGATAAACAAAATAACTGGCACCAAACAGGGTAAATTCACCAGGTCTGGCACCTACTCAAAGATTATCAGATGCCCAAAATGGCAGGGAAACATGATGCTTAATTAAAACGATGATCAATCGACAAAACGTGACACAGATGGTGGAAGCAAAACAGAACAGTAAAGCACTGATTATAGCTGCACCTTAATAAGTTCACAAGGTAAGTAAAGACATGGGAGCTATAAGCAAGACACTTTTGGAACTTCAAGCAAGGAAAACTGTAATTTTTGAGATTAAAAATACATTAGATTGCTGCCACACTGGATCAGACATTTCAACAATAAAGATTAGTAAGCCTAAAGATACACCGAAGAACTATTTGAACAGAAATACAAAAACTGAAAAGAATCCATGCCCCACGCAAGCACCATCAGTGGGCTGCTAGATAATCTCAAACAGCCTGACTTCTTTGTAGTTTCAGGGATGGAGGCAGAAAATGTATTTGAAGAAATAACATTTGACATTGTTCTAAGTTTGATAAAACCTATAAACTCAGGGACTGAAGAAGCTCAGTGAAACCCAAGCACAAGAAACATAAAAACTATCCCAAGAGGTGATCAAACTGCTCATAAGCAGTGACGAAGGGGATTATCGCATAAAGAAGAGCAATGGTGAAAAATCTCAGAAAATATTTCGTTGGAAGCAGGGAAAGTTAGGAAGACCATCAAGCAACTTTTTAAAAGTAAGTTCACAGTTCTATATCCATTAAAATCTGTCCCAGTGCTCGCTTCAGCAGCACCCGTATTAATATCTGTTCCAAACGGAATAAAGCAGTTGCCAGACAAATATGTGTATCCATACAAAGGATCAAAGAGACTAGATGATAAAAATGTGAGTAAATATTTGTGATACTATCTTGTCCTTTACATTTGAAGTCATTCTTCCTTCTCCTGTCCCCAAGACTTCCAGTTCTATTACAGCCATCATAAGGGTAAGATCAATCAAGGTGGGCTCTACCCATCTCTTGTTCTAATTTAACGTCTCCTGTTTGTTGACTGTTTCTCCCTGAGGACTCCTCTTTCTGTAGCTTCAGTGTTCGTCTGCTCTTCTCTATGCCTCTTGCTTACACCTCCTTTCCCTTTGAACTGGGAAAGGGTTTCTGACTAGAACGAGCCTCTGCTGTAGCTAACCAGGTCGCAGCAGAAGCGCCTCTGCTCTCACCCCTGCCACACCTACAACACGCCAGAGCTCTCAGACTGGCCAGGGCACGCCACCCTCCACCGCCTTTTGTCCTCAGTAAGTTTCTGTGTCTTCGGGGTGATGTAATCCCTGCTTTCCACTGTGGGCAAATAAGGTGAATCCTAGTGTATCTCTCTACCCAGCTGTGCAGGCGCGATGTATCTGTCTCACCGATGAACGAAGGCTGAATGTCTCGCCATTGCATCCTGCCCCTCTTTCGCCGAAGTGATAGAAGACCCGTTCACCCCCAAGCTGAGGCTGACTGCTTTGTGGGGAAATCCCGGGTCAGTCCACTAGCCCCACACAGCTCAAAAACCTGCCTCCAGCCTCCAGGGCATGCGCTTGACTCCTCTGGCCTGCCCCTGCTACCACCTACAGCCGCAGCACGGCGAGTGGCGTTTGCCACGGCACCTCCCCCGCCTTCTCGAACTGTGAAGCGGAAGGTCCAGCACGAGCCCACTCACGTCAGGAGTCATCCCCTGGCGCCCACTGCAGCAGAGGCTTTTGCTTGCTCAGGGAAGCTCGCGCGTCTTTCTCGCCCTGAGTGCTCACGGTGTGGCCGGCGTGTTGTGGCTGCTGAGGTGTTCTAATGTAAGTTATTTATCCTAGCATTTCCCCCACTGTAGTGATTACAAGGCCCTTGGAATTATTGGTCCCATTCAACCTCTTCACATAAGAAGTGAGAAACCAAAATCAGAAGTAAAGGAACTTCTTCAAGGTCATACTGGATTATAGGTATGAGAGCAGAGGGATCAGTGGTCTGGCTTCAGTTTCTCCACTAAGTCCAGCATTCTTTCCTCAGTATTCACCCAAGAACCTTGGAATTTTTCTCAGGAATTGCTGACCCTATAGCAACAGTCAGCTTTCTGTTACTATAACAAATAGCTGAGATAAATCAGCTCAAAAGGATAACGAGGTGAGCACTTCCATCTCATGTCACAACTCTGCCTTTCACTCTCAAGTTTGAGCTTCTTTGTTTTATTTTTCTCCCCAGCATAAAGCTCCATAATCTGGGCATCAGTAACTGTTTCCGGGGCACTTGGGCAGGAAATTGTCTCTCGGTCATGAGTGTCTGCAGGGAGAGCAGGTGCCCAAAGCTCCGCCCTCCTCGGGGGCAGCTCCCCTTGGAAGGGCAGCCATCGCCCTGTCACGGCTCGGCTCAGACAGCCCTGGCTGCCAGCACACAGGGCTTTCAGCAAGGCTGAGCGAGCGGGCAGATGTGGGGCCACATATTTTGACAGGTGATTTGTTACCTCTCCTTCCCCAGGTCCCAGCCCAAATTTCCATGGATTTGACTTAGGGCTTATCAAGATGTAACCTCATTTTAAGTACAACTGCATCGGCATACCTAGATTAGAACCTTCAACTCTCAAAGCCTCCACGTGTCCATCCACCCAGCTCCCGAGAGGCGACGACCCATCTAATTCGTATCACACTCTTGCTTTTCTTCCTTTCTACGTGTTTTAATTGTTTGATCCATTTTGCTGGGGCTGGGCATGTGGCTTAGCAGTGGGTTGTGTGCTGAGCACGAGTGACGTCCTGGACCTGAACCCACTGCGTCCTGAACTTTCTCTGTAACGGACTCTGTCACACGTGTTCTTTCATGTCGGATTTTGTTTTGAGTCATCCGTGTTGTTGCCTGTACTCTGTCCACAGATCTCCGTACTCACTTGGCACGTGCTAGAGGACACTCCGTGTCTGCCTGTTACTGATTCAGATCACGGTCAGGTGACTTTCTGGCTTCCTGGTTCCCTCCATGTGCTTCCTGGCCCCGCGCAGGAGCTTTCTGGGGGCAGGTGCGGAGTGGAGAAGCTGTGAGTTCGCTCCTTTCTTGGGTACTGTCATTTACCTCCAAGTGGTTACTCCCTGCGGAGAAGAAATCAGACTCCTGCTGTTCCCACCTGTTTCTGGGCATTAAACTCTTACCGATGTTATGAGTTAAAGATGGTAACATTCGATTTTATTTTGCATTTCTCTGATGATGAATAGGTTGTTTGTTAAAATGTTTCTGATTTTTTTAACTGTCCTTGTCTTTGGTTTTTCTGCTGAGCGCTCCAGGCACTGTTTGCCGTTCTCCATGCTGCCCTCCAGGCGTGTTCCGCTGCGCAAGCTGCGAGTCTCTTCTACACATCGCACTTGCTTCACTCTCTACGTGAAGTCTTGGGGGGCCTGAGTCACTTGTGTAACACAGTGAATTTATGGATCCTTTACAGGCAGTGTTTTGGTGTCTGTGCATGAGTACATGCGTGTCTGTGTGTATGTGTGTTCCTGGGCCTGAGTCTAGGCTTCTGCAGAAAACTATACCCCAGATACCATAGTTTTTGGGGTTTTTTGTGTTTTTGAAACAAAGTCATACTATGTTACTAAACCGTGGGAAGCGGCTCTGGCCGGGGCATTGCCCTAAACCAGGGGCCTGCTCTCTGGGAGCTGCCCTCAGTCACCGTGGGGGGCTTGCTCCCTCACCAGGAAACTAGTTTGCATTTTGCCCTGGGCCTCTCCCTACCCACCCCCCATAAGGGAGGTATTCTAAGAGAGACAGACTTGTGCCTTGAAAGCCTGGGCTAATCTTTAGCATAAGATAAGAAACTTGCCCGGCAGGAGATTTAGCTCAGTGGTTCCAGAGTTTGCCTAGCCAGCACAAGGTCCTGAGTTCAATCCCTGATAACCACATACAACAATGCTGGGCGTGGAGACTCACGCCCAGCAGCCATCAATACCACATGCCACAGTGCTGGGCGTGGTGGCTCACGCCTGTTATCCCAGCACTCGGGAGGCAGAGGCAGGAGGATTGCTGAGTTCGAGGCTTGCCTGGGCTACATAGTGAGCTCAGGGCCAAACTGAACTACAAATTGAGACCCTGTCTCAAAAAAAGAAAAAAAAAAAAAGATAAGAAACTTGCCGATCACCTGGGGAGAAGTTTAAGGAGCAGAGAGAGCACATTCTGGAAATTTTTAGGTACTGGCTGCCAGACAAGGTTATTTTTGTACTTGGAGTTCCTGTAGATTTAGATTTTAATCATGCTAACCTTAGATGTTAACCACTAATTACATTATCAATTGTAAGCTTTGCATGTGGGCACTGTAGCTAGAAATACTATAAAAGAGCACTGAAAAATAAACTCAGCCTTCAGAATTATCTGAGGTCCTCTCAATCCCTGAACTCGGCAATCCTCCTGTCTCTGCCTCCCGAGTGCTGGGATGACAGGCGTGAGCCACCACGCCCCGCACTGTGGTATGTGGTATTGATGGCTGGTGTGCGCGAGTCTCCACGCCCAGCATTGTATGTGGTTGCTGGGATTGAACTCAAGACCTTGCGCTTGCGAGGCAGGCGCCGAAACCACTGAACTAACCCTCCGGCCCCTGTCTTGTGTTTTTTTTAATCCTCACCCCCGACTCAGGTACTGTCTGATTTTGTCGGCTGCCCCCCCCACACACACTAAACTGCCTAAAGTAAACTCAAACTTGTGATCTTCCTGCCTGAGCCTCTGAGAATGCTGAGATTCAGTGTTTTACAAAGTTCTCCCTTGAAGAAACTCTCGGGGTAATATTATGCGAGACTGTTTTTAAAATTCATAAAAGTAATGCCTACATTTATTTACTATAAAAGATTGTATGATGCATCATTTTGGCCTCCGCTGTACACCACTAAACTAACAGGGAAACGTAAATGCTGTGGCTCAGAGACATCACATCCCAGGCTGCAGTCTGCGTGCCAGGGGCCGGAGGAAGGGGACAGAGCCAGTCCCCAGAGAAACGTGCAGGACAGGGAGAGGGCACAGCACTGCGAGGACTGCACTGCCCTCCCCGAGTGGGGCAAGGCCCGTGTCGGGTGCAGGATGGCAGGGCAGCCGTGTGCCGACGCGCGCCAGTCACGTCCCAGGCTCTAATGCAGAACCACCCTTCAGTTCTATGGTGTGTCTCGCACGTCCAGGCGCCTAATCCACCTGGGCTCTTGCGCTCTGTACGGGACTCGGGACGAGGGCTCTGCCCTGTTGCCTTCCGCACAGACACGCTGCATCTGTGTCCGGCGCGGCTGCTCTCAGCGCTGCTCTGGCTGTTGGCCGATCCACACCCAGCACTTCCACAGCCGGTGTGACGAGTCTTGCTGTCGGGTAGGAAAACTCTCTTGGGACTTACTTTATTCTTCACTTATAAAACATTTTAAGTTAAGATGTTAATGAGTTCCAGAATGTATGATATTGTGAAAGAGAAAATATTCAAAGGGAAACATGGCGGAGGGGTGAATACTGAGGGATAAAGAAAACATGTGATGGTAATAAAAAAGGGAAACAAAGCGTACGTATTTAGGGGTTGGGGGTTGTGGTAGGTAGGGGAATGGGTAAAAATGAGAATTAAATCGTGTCACATACTGGTACAAATTCCCAATACTGAGTGCGATCATGATGTGCATATACAATGTACCAATAAAGATAAAAATAAACTAAAAAAATTTAGTTTTTTCAAGCTCCATAGGAAAATCTTGTGAGATTTTGACTAAAACTATAGACAAGCTTGAAAAAAACAATATTTTCACTTTGTATGTTAAATTTAATCCTAGGTTCATTTGTATCTTTATTCATAAATGTCACAATAGACTTGCAATTTTCCTTTACTACACTGACATAGGGTCTGTTCTTGGAGATAATATCACACTTGACTAAAAACTGCGTTCCCTTATTTTCCATTCTCTGGATTTTTGTACAAGATTGCAATACTCAATCTGAATGTGTGGCAAGCAAAGCTTGTAAAATGGATATGTGGTTCTTCAGGAAAGAGGTTTTTTATAATTATTAGTTTCTTTGCAGGGGATGATTTGATTTGCAATTTTTAATTTCTTCTCGGATCAGCTCTGGAGTTTTCTTGTTCTAGGAATTCAGCCCTATTATCTGCATCCAAACTGCTGCGTGGTTGTGGGCCCAGGGCGGCTCTCCCCGTGAGCTGGCTCCGCCTCCCGTGTCTGCCAAACCTGTTTGTGATTCCTGTCCATCTGTTCACTCCCAGCAACTTCTATATCTCCTCATTCTTATGTTTTTTTATGCTTTTTTTCCTCCTGGTTTCAAACAATCATATTTTTTATCTCTTTGACTTTGTGTCATCAAATTTTGGTTCTTTTTTTTTTTTTTTTTTGCTTTTTGGAGACAGGGTCTCGCTTTGTAGTTCAGGCTGGCCCTGAGCTCACTATGGTGCCCAGGCAAGCTGCTGCGAACCCAGCAATCCTCCTGTCTCTACCTCCCGAGTGCTGGGATTACAGGCGTGAGCCACCACGTCCGGCATTGTGGTATGCGGTGTTGGTTGTTGGTGGGCGTGAGTCTCCATGCCCAGCATTATATGTGGTTACCAGGGATCGAACTCAGGTCCTTGCGCTCACGAGGCAGGCACCGGAACCACTGAGCTAACCCTCCGGCCCAAATTTTGGTTCTTATTTTCTAACTTTGTGTGGAAGGACCATTTTGCTATTATTTATCTATATGCCTGACACAGACGTGAGTTCACTGATTTGTGACAATGCATATATTAATGTCTCACACCATATTGCCAGCTGCTTAACCAGGAAGAGGCAGGACGATCACAATTTAGAGGCCAATCTGGGCAACTTAGAACTTGGAGAGACAGAATAAATAGGGCTGGGGCATAACTCAGCACTCCTTCAGTTCAATCCCCAGTTCCTAATTTGGTACTTAAAACTGTTTTCTGCATTTTGTGCTGATTTCAACATAAGGGTTTCAATTATTAACTTTGCTTTTGAGAACTGCTATCTGGGCCCACGTGCAATTGGTTCTTTCATTCAGTAAACACCAAGCATGCCCATGCGCCAGGCCCTCGACAGGCATGGTTTACACTGAACTGGGCAGACGGGAAGGGGGGCTCTCCCAGAGTTGTGCTCTTCTGTTGCTTTGTGGAAAAGTCTGTGTGGGCAGAAGGCACATTCTTCATGTTGGATCTAGTAGTTCTGTATATGATCAATAAGTCAGGACTGCTTGGCTCCTTTTGCAAATCATTCATTTCCTTGCTGCTCTTTTGCTCTGATTATTTTAGCAATGCCTAAGAGGATATTAAAAATTTCCTCCTGTGATTGTAGATTTATCTATTTCTCTTGCTTCTAATTATCGCCCTAGGACACACATCATTTTGAAAGACAAGAAGACTAATGCTCAAATTAAGAAACATGCCCTGTTTCACAAAGTTTGTAAAGGATGGATCCAGGATTCCAATTTTTCTATTTTATTATGACATTAATGCTCTCATCTGTTTTGTGGAGATCATCTAATAACAACACACCAATCTCTCCTCATCCTTTGGGAAATCCTTCTTCTCAGACTTTCCCCAAGTTCTCAGGGCTCCTTGTTCCCTGGTCAGGAATACTGTGCCCCTGGTTGGCCATCACCGCGTCCCAGGGCCCACGTCACCAGCGCCAAGCCAAGGAAGCACTGGGCGCTGCCTGGAGGCAGACGCACGCGTCACCATGTTGCTTTCCAAGGCGTCGCCGAGAGGTGCGACGGGTGAGTCAGGGACATGTTCTCCTGTCTGTGACACCCATCTCAGTGGAACACTTCCAATTTTCTATTGTTTCTTTTCCACAGCAAGAAAAGTTTCCATTTCTTTAAATTTTAAAAATAATTGCAATGCCATCTGGAATTCACCAATTGTAGTATAAAGTTTGGTTTATTGCAAAAGAACAGTGAGCAGTACTGCTTGCCAGGAACTCCATGGGGGCACCATGGAGGCAGAGTGAAGCAAGGCACATGCCAATCTGTAAGGGTGCAGGACAGGCGCGTGTCCAGGTGTGTGCCATGCAGGTGAGGGCGTGCAGCACGTGGACAAAGGCTTCCCCGGGAGGTAACATTTGAGTTGTTTCCGATCAACTAAAATGCGTTACAAAAATGCATCCGCAAGGGGAAGAGACAATTCTCCAGGCATGGTAATTTGTGAAGGTGAATCTAAAAGTGGTGTTTATTTCTTTCTGCCACTGTCTTTGGATTTCTCATTGACTCTCTAAGGAATGCAGGTGGCACCTGTCCTATCACTGTCCCCCTCTCCCTGCCAAGGTCAGAGCTGTAACTGAACAGTCTGTTCTGAATGTACCCGCACACACCACTCTGAGTGGCAGACAGGAAGGGGGCTCCCCCGGGAGCAGGACAAGCGGTTCCAAGGTGAGTGCTCCGGCCTTGGAATCACTTGGCAAATCCTAAAAAGTTGTAATCTCAGACCTACCTCTCAGATCCATTCATTCATTCATTCATTCATTCATTCATTCATTCATTCATCCTTCTGCAGACAGAAGTGGGACCTTCACACTGAGCTACAGCCCCCAGGGTGACCCTTGTAACCAAGTTAGGCAAGCTGGGCCTGAACTTGCAATCTTCCTGGCTCAGCCTCCTGAGTGCTATTACAGGTGTGTGCCACCCACCACATCTGCAGGTTTAAGTATTTTTTGAAGTTCCTCAAATTATCTCAATGTGCAGACAGAAAATGATAGCCATAGGGGTCCTTGTTAGAAAAAAGCCGAATTCATTACCAATGTCCCAGACTGGAGGGTGATCCCAACTCACAACCTGTGGGAAGACGGTTTTCCTGCGTGAGAGAGGGGCTCTGTCAGTAAGTGGACAGCGGGAGGGAAGACCAGAGGCCCTGCTGGACAGCAGGACTCGGTCGGCCAGGACAGAGGTGGAGGCCTCAGGAGCCGCCTCGAGGCACCTTTCCCATCAGGTCGCACGGCAGGATGCGGGGCCTGCGTAGGGACGGTCGCTTCTCAGCCGTGTCTAGTGCTGCAGGAAGCGGACAGGGTCTCATCTGTCAAAGCCATCAGTGTAACAGCCACATCAACCTAATTTCGTTAAATTCAACTGTCTCCCCAAGGTATTACATTTGCATACAGCAAAAGAGAAACTGCACACAGGTACTTAAAAATCAATGAAATGATTATTAGGCCACATTAAAAGGAGCACACATTTGGAAACAGAATATCAGGTATCCCTGCCATTCATTTGAAAGTCATTTTAACAGCACTGTGTAAAGTAATTAGTTTTGGGTTAGAGATAATTAAGCATAGAAAACAGTCACTTTGAAAGGGAAGGCAGGGCTGCCTGTGCCCTGGTACTGGCTCTCAGCTGACCTCTAGGATGGGAGAAGTTTGATGTCTGGGATCAAAACAAAAGTAGAAAAGTGGAAAATTAAACCTTTTAAATCCCTACACATCACTGAATTATCTGTTTACTCCTCGGCAAAATAACATCACAAAAGGCACTTCTGCTTCACAGGGTTTTCCTGTCTGAACTAGAGAGAAGCTCCAGTTGATAGGTTCCCAACTTTTCACGACTCATAGCAGTATTCTGGTCAAAAATCACCTTGCCTGGCTGGGTTTGGGTGGCTCCCGCCTGTCATCCCAGCACTCGGGAGGCAGAGGCAGGAGGATTGCTGAGATCGAGGCTTGCCTGGGCTACATAGGGAACTCAGGGCCAGCCTGAACTACAAAGCGAAATCCTGTCTCAAAAAAAAAAAAAGAAAGAAAGAAATGAGTCACAGGCAAATGAACAACGCTAAACTGCCTTTCTTTTAAACACAAAACAATGATGCAAATTCACAGAGCTACAATGTAGGAAACGGTAGGACACCGAGCTGTCCGTGTTCAGTGTATGAAAGCTGCGTTCAGCAGCTCCGTCACTGTTCCAAACACACGTGTGACCTTTGTTCTAAATACATGAGCAGCCAGGGAGCCCCGCAGCTTCCACCGAAGCCAGGAGGAGAAGGGCCAAGTGAGGGAGAGAAGCCTCAGGGAGGGAAACAGGATGGAGGACTAACAGGAAGCCTGGCCAGCAGCGGCCACTGCACCGCATTTCCGAGGCCCGTCTCCCCTGTGCCAGCGTGTTGAACCTGGCCACTGGGCACCCTCCCTCTGCAGCTCGCTCAACTGCCGAAAGCTTATCTTCGTTCTAACAAATCGCAGTCGGTCTGCTCCCCACCGACGCCCACTGCCCAGAAGAGGCAACGGATCACGCCTCTTCCACGGTCCCCCATCTGGCAGAACAGCCATGACTCCAGCCCGGCCTCCCCGTCAGCCCGGGGAAAACGAAAAGGACAGGAAAGAAAGACGCTTCCCACATGCTTTCCCGATCTTTTTATTCAGCACATATCCATGTAGACAAGTGGCATAAAATTCATGAAAATCCAGGGCTCCGTGCAGCCTCCCTGGACCTGACACGGCCGCACGCGCCCGCCCGCGCCGGGCTGCTCGGCAGCGCTCCCTGCAGGCGCTCAGGGGCTCCGCCTTCACGGCACTTGGGCCCCAGCTTGGCCTTTCTTGAGTGTCATGGCAACAGTATTTCCATCGCCTCCTTGCCCACCCTTCCTGTCTTCACACTAAAGCAGAATCATTTTTGAATGCTAAACATATGCCAGCTACTGAGACTGAACACGGCCGTGCCAGGTACCCGGAACCCGTCGTGGCGGGTTTCTAGCAGCAGCTCGAGGTGGCACAGCTCTGCCCCAGGCTGACTCCCCAGGACGGAAGCATCATCTGCTGGCGACGTCGGCTGCTTTAGTCTCCCAGCTTAGGACATGACGGCAGCGATGCCTTAATGGTTTCCGCTGAATTTCCAGCCGTCCCACGGGAAGCTGCTCGGGAGGGAACCGTGAGGGCGAGGAGCACAGAGAACAACCGCAGGCAGCAGCACGGCCGCGCCTGAGCCTGGAGGCACACAGCTGGCACCGCGGCGGGACTGCTGAGACAGCCCAAGCCCCGCTCCAGGCCGGCCGGCACCTTCTCTGCGGCGTCAGACACCGCCTCCCTGTCCCCAGGCCGCAGCCTCACCGCTCAGGCGCAGTCCCTAATCCACAGATTCCAGCGACCACCCTATTCTCCGAACTTACAAAACCCTAAGCAATAAAACTGTCAAGCAGCAACCAGAAAGAACAAGCACCAGTCTGCAGTCTCCCGGGCTCTGGGCCCGGCGGGGACACCATGCCCCAGCCACCGTGCCCCCTGCGGGCATCTGTCACACACGAGCTGGTGCCTGGACCAGGGCGCCCCGGTGCCGTGGCTGAGAAGCGGAAAGAGCAGCTGTTCTGCAGCTCCCAGGACAGGCCTGGAAACCGTCCTGAGGAGCCAGGGCCCAAGGACAAGCCACAGGGAGGGCAGCTGCCTGTGGTTAATAGAGAGGCCACTGTGTGACTGAGTGTCCGCTCAGCCATGGTCATGGTCTGCTTAGAATTAAAGCCTGACAACCAGTTCTCAAAATGAGGACGATTCATTACTTTGAACAATACCATTTCATACAAATTAACTTCTAAGAAGCAAAAATTTATATAGGGAATTCAAAGCATATTTGGAAATTTTTCAAAATAAAAAGTAGGAAGAAAAAATAAAGAGAGGAAGGCTGAATACACGGTTTCCTCACACTGAAATGATGGTTTTCAGGAGCCAAAATTATAACATAGGACTTAAGGCTTTGTCTTACTAAAGACAGAGAATCTTGAAAGCAAAATTGAAAAACTCCATTCATCCATTACTCACTTTTTTGACCAAAAAATTAGTCATATTTTATTATATCTTAATAGTAAAAGAAAAGGTACCAGACACTATAGTCCATTGCATATTACATCAACCTAAGTATATGTTAGCTTTTAGATATACCCATTTGGAGTTCTTCAAAATAATTTTTCTTTAAAGTATAATTAAATATGAAAAATTTTAAAACTGGTTTAAAGGTATTAAAATATAAACATTTGAAAAACACTAAACATGAGGAAAATATACAGCTGCCACTTTTTAAACCAAGAACAAGTACTTGATAAGCAACTTAAGGAGTAAACAGCACTTATCTGACAAAAACTGGAGCTGGGAAGAGCCCAACAATGCTGCCGAGCTGTATTTACAGGACTCTGGTCCTCGCCGCTAGAACCAAGAGTCTGGAAGAGTTCCAGGCAGGAAGTGTTTCGTTCACAGGAGCCGCAGAGAGCAAAAAGAACAGAAGGGCGACACCACATCAAGGCCAGCAGCTGTCCATCCACCTTGGCTCCAGTGCGAGTGGGCAGGTGGCCGGGTGGCCAGGCCTGCAAGAAGCACAGACCGTCCAGGCCTAGCAGCAGACGGGGGCATCGGTTCTGCGAAGCCCAGTCAGCCCAGCATCGCTCAGGATGGCCTCCTCCTCCCGCCAGCTCGGGCGTGACCCGGCATGCGGCTTATATAGCTGCTTTCTGCTCTCTTCGAGTCGAGTGTAGGCGTGTACCTCTTTGCATAGCAAGTTTCCAGGCTGTGCTGAACCAGTAACCCATCGAGAAGCGCACAAGTCATTTTTACAACCAAATGATACTCAAACTGACCAAATAAAATGTTCCCCATTGGAAAAGCTGCCTATAAAAATTTGGAGATCTGAATTAAAAACAATACAGGACTCATTAGCAAAACATTAAGACCATGGCTGATGCAGTCGCCCATCAGCAGCCGTTCACACGGCTTTCACTCTTGTATAACTTCTAGGACTTTGTAAACACTGTTCCGGAACACAGAGGTAAAGTGAGGCTCGGACTCCTTCACCAGGAGGGTGCACAGGGGCGTCTTCCCGGCGTTCGCGGGGTCTTCCACGTCCCAGATCTCAGGCATGCTGCACCCAGGCCTACAAAAGGGAATCAGCGCACGTCACCTAACTGTGCTCAGATTTCTGACCTTATTTCACTGTTTTCCAGGTTAAATTAATTTAACTGAAAAAGCCTATCACCATTGTATTTTTGTAAGCTGCTGCAATGTCCCTTTAGAACAAGGTGAATGCAACAAAGGTGACTCTAAAGAAGGAAACAGACTTGCAGAACACACACCTCAGGGGCCAGAGTAAGAGAGAAATTCCACCCCGAGTATTTAGCAAGACGTGTGTTGGGTAATGAGCCTCAGTTCCTGTTTCAGCCTCAGTTTCCACACTATGAAATGCAGACCCACGCAGCTATCTCAGTCACTTTCTGCTGCTGACACCCACAACGTAAGCGGCGAGAGCTTTATTTTCGGTTCTTTGCCAGTACATTGTCTGCTGGCTCCAAGGAAGACTTTGCAGAAGACAGAGGAAAGCTGCTTACCTCTGGCAGTCAGGAATCAGAAGGTGAAGGGGGAGTGAGGAGGGAAACAAACCCTTGCAGGCCCTGCCTTAGGGACCAGGCTTCTCGAACCAGACCCAACGCCTGACGGCACGCAAGCTATAACCTCCCGTCATCTGATCGCGTCCCAAACTACAAGTGCATCCAGCTGTAAGCGCACGAGACTTTGGGTGAACAACTAGATTTAAGCCAAAACATGGCACCTGAGCCTGCCAAAGACTCGCGCTCGTCTCATTACACAAAACGCATTCAGTCCCTCTCTGAGGTCTCCAAAGTCCTAACAGATTCAGCACTGCTAAAAAGTCCAAGTCCAAAATCTCTCTGAGACTTGGCCCAAAGTCTTACCTGCAAGCCCTTGTAAAAATCAGAAAGGAAGCTAAACTCTTACAACACCCAATGGCACAGGGTAAACCTGCTCAGTCCAAAGTTGAGGAACAGGAGGGTAGGAAGACAGACCAAGCAAGACCAAGCCCAGCAGGACGGTATCAGGTCCCTGTGTCTCGGGCGTGGGGCACGTAGTGGCCAGGTGTGACCCCAGAAGGCCTGAGCAACCCTGACTCCACAGACAGCTGGCTGCAGTCCACGTGGTCTGTCTCCCGAGCTGGCTTTGCTCACTGAGCAGGTTTCCTCAGCACACGACCCACGTCCCCGTCTTCTCCAGTCTTCTGGGGTCTCCACGCACCACCCTCTCAGGGCACCCTACCTGGCCAACCAGGCCTCCTGACCCCACAACTCTTGCATTCTAGATGACCATAAGGTTGGCACCATGTGGATGACAGCTCCAACAGCTGCCAGGCCCCTGTACACATTCTTCAATTTTAGCTTATTAGTGCACGGATATAGTTCCTCATGCTTGCATTCCTCGTGTCAGGATGGCACATGTAGATAAAACACCTCAATTTCCTTTTTCACTCCTTGTCTCTTCCATTCCTCCCCATCCCTCTATCTCTTGATCTCCTCCCCCTTTGCAACATCAGTATTCCATCTTATCCCAGAAAAAAAGGCCATCAACAAGAAATCAAAACAACCACAAATGCTGGAGAGGGTACAGATGGAAAAGGAACTCTACTACACTGCTGGTGGGAGTGTATACTAGTAGTATATGGGAATCAGTATGGAGATTCCTCAAAAACCAAAAACTAGAGGGCCGGAGATTTAGCTCAGTGGTTCCAGCACCTGCCTCACAAGTGCAAGGTCCTGAGTTTGATCCCCTTTAACCACATACAATGCTGGGTGTGGAGACTCATGCCCACCAGCCATCAATACCACATACCACAGTGCCGGGCGTGGTGGCTCACGCATGTAATCTCAGCACTTGGGAGGCAGAGACAGGAGGATTGCTAAGTTCGAGGCTTGACTGGGCTACATAGTGAGCTGAGGGCCAGCCTGAACTACAAAGTGAGACCCTGTCTCAAAAAAAAAAAAAAAAAAAAAACCCCAAACTAGAAATTCCACTAGATACAGCTATTCCCCTTCTAGGTATCTTCCCAAAACAGTTAAAGGCATCATATCAGAGTGAACAATACACACCCATCCATGTTTATAGCACCACAGTTCATGACAGTTAAATCTTGGAAGTAGTTTATATGTCTATTGACAGATGAACAACAGATAAGGAAAATGTGGTATTTACACAACATGGAGTTCTACTTTGCCATAGAGGAAGACAAACGAGTCATTTGTAGGAAAATGGATGCACCTTGAGACGATAATGTTAACTAAACTAAACCACACACACAAACTTAACTATTGCACTGTTTGACTTACATGAGAAAACCAGAGTAAAAATAAAGAGTAAAATAAAAGATAGATTACAGGAAGTAGGGAAGATACACTGGTCTCAAGCACAGCCCCTGTATTATGCCTGCATATCATCTATCTGGGTGGCTGAGCACTGTGAACTGAATCTGGGAAACCAGTTCTCTATGTGGGCCTTCTCCAGTAGGTAACCTGGGGTTCTTTTTAAAGCAAATTCCTACACCTGCATCTTTGAGCCTTTGATGTATGATGGGTTTTTGTTTTTTAATATTGATTTTATTGGTACATTCTATATACACCTTATGATCACAATTGACATTAAGAGTTTGTCCCAGTACCTGACAAAACTCAATTCTCATTTTTCCCCATTCCCTGCCAACTCACTTCCTATATACATAAGCTTTATTTGCTTTTTCTAATCATCAGATTTCACCCTTTTCTTATAACTTGCCCTCCTTTTCCCTTTTAATGTTTTTTTTTACTATTTCATAATACCTGTCATACAGTTTAGAACTCAATTACACCTTTAGTTCCTCATGCCAGAGAAAAGATATGGTATTTACACATCTGTGTCCTACTTATTTCACTTACGAATGTCTTCAAGGTGTGTCCATTTGAGTATATATGACTCAAATTTATATAGCAGGTTCCAAGACTTGGCTATCACAAACTGAGCTGCTATAACATGGGTGCACTTATGTCACTGTGATACAAATCTTTTAATTATTTCATGTACATACCTAGCAGGGGAATAGCAGGGTCAAATGGAACCTCTAATCCTAGTTTTTTGAGAAATCTCCATACTGATCACCACAGGGGTTACCAACAGTGGAGAAGGGTTCCTTTCTCCCCACACCCTTCCCAGCATTTACTGGTTGTTTTCATGATAGCAGTCATTCTTTGTGAAGTGAAATGAAATCTCAGTATTGTTTTCATCTGTATCTCTCGAATGACCAGGATGTTGAACGTTTCCTCCTGTGTCTCTTAGATGCTCTTCTTCCTCTGAAAAGTGTCTGTTCATTTCAGATGCACCTTTTTGAATTAGGTCTTTAAATTGGGGGGGGGCTGATTTTTTAAAGTGCTTTATATATTCTAGATAGTAGTCCTTTGTCTGAGAAACAGCTAGTAAAAAATTTTTTCCCATATTGTCAGTGCTCTTTTCGCTTTGCTGGTGGTTTCTCTTGCTGTGCAGAAGCTTTTTAGTAAGATGAGATACTAGTTGATTACTTCTACTTCCTGTGCTGCTGAGGCTTTGTTCATAAAGTCTTTCCCTAAGCCAGTGTCTCCAAGAGTTCTACCTAATCTGTTTTGCAGCAGGTTTAGTATTTCTGTTTTAATATTTAGGTCTCTAATCCACTTTGATATAAGTGTAGTACATGGTGAAAGTCATAGGTCTAGCTTTAGTCTTTAGCAGGTTGAAACCCAATTTTTCCAGCACCGTTTGTTAAAGAGGCTATCTTTCCTCCACTGAGGATGTTTGGCTCCTGTGTCAAAGATGAGGTGGCTTAGTGTTTGTTTTTTCTAGTCTGTTCCACTGGTGCTCAGATCTATTACTTTGCCAGTACCATGCGGTTTTTCTTTTTTTTACCAAAGTGGCTTTGTAATATAGTTTCAAATTGGGGATTGTGGTACCCCCTGCCATGTCCTTGCCTAGAATTGCTTTTGCTATCCTGTCTCTTGTGATTCCAGATGAATTTCTGGATTGTTTTCTCTAGATCTGTGAAATATGATGTTGGGATTTCAATCAGGATTGCACTGAATCTGTATGGTAGTTGTGGGAGTATAGCCATTTTGATGATATTGGTTCTTCCTACCCAGGAACAAGGGATGTCTTTCCATTTTCTGACATCCTCTTTAATCTCCTTTTTCAGAGTGCTGCAGTTTTCAGAGTAGAGGCAATTCACCTCCTTTGCTAGAATGATTACTAGATATATCACTTTTTTTGGATGCTATTGTGAAAGGAATTGACTCACCAATTTCTCAATGAGTCTATTGTTTGTGTATACAAAGGCTATTGATTTCTGAGCATTAGCTTTTTATTCAGCTGTGCTAAATTTGCTGATTAAGTCTAGCAGTTCTTTGGTTGAGTTTTTAGGATCTTCTATATAGAGTATCATGTAGTCAGGAAATAATGACATTTTCACACACACACACACACACACACACATATTTTTGAGATAGGGTCTTACTTTGTAATTCACGCTGGCCCTGAGCTCACTATGTAGCCCAGGCAAGCCTGGAAACTCAGCAATTCTCCTGCCTCAGCCTCCTGAGTGCTGGGATGACAGGCATGAGCCACCACACCCAGCACTGTGGTATGTGGTACTGATTGCTGGTGAGCACAAGTCACCATGCCCAGTATTGTTGTATGTGGTTACCAGGTATTGAACCAGGGACCTTGCACTTGCTAGGCAGGCACTGGAACCACTGAGCTAAATCTCTGGCCCTGTTCCTTTTATTTCTTTGTCTTGTCTAATTGCTGTGGCTAATGTTTCCAGCACTATACTGAACAGGAGTGGTGAAAGTGGATATCGTTGTCTTGTTCCTGATTTTAATGTGAAAGATTTCAGTTTGGGGACATTTAGTACAATGTTGGCTGTTGGTTTCTCATAAATATTTATCAGGTTGAGATAAAGTCCATCTATTCCAATTTTCTGTGGGGTTTTGATCATGACAGGGTGTTGGATTTTTGTCAAATGCTTTTTCTGCATCTACTGAGATGACCGTATAGATTCTGTCCTTGAGTGTGTTAATATAATCTATTACATTTATTGATTTATGTATGTTGAGCCATCCTTGCCTCCCTGGGATGAATTCAGCTTGGTCAGGGTGTATGATCTTCTTGATGATTCTCTGTATATTTTGCGAGTATCTTACTGAGGATTTTTGCATCAATGTTCATTAGGGAGATTGGCCTATAGTTCTCTTTTTTGGTTTAGTCTTTCTCTCCTTTTGGAATCAATGTAACAGATGCTTCTAGGAATCAATAAGGGAGTACTGCTCCCTTTTTGATATCATTAAAGAGTTTGAGAAGTAGTGCTTTAACTCTTCTTAAAAGTTTTAAAGAATTAAGGACCAAGGCTTTTCTTTGTCATTAATTTTTATTGCATTTTCAATTTCACAGGTTGATACTGGGGTGTTCAACACTTTTATATCTTCTTTTTTCATATGTGAACTTTGGAAGTTCATATATGTCTAGGAATCTATCCTTTTCTTCTACGTTTTCCATCTTATTGGAGAACAAATTTTTTTTTTTTTTGAGACAGAGTCTCACTTTCATAGTTCAGGCTGGCTCTGAGCTCACTATGTAGTCCAGGCAAGCCTCAAACTCAGCAATCCTCCTGTCTCTGCCTCCTGAGTGCTGGGATTACAGGCGTGAGCCACCACACCCTGCGAGAACAAATTTTCAAAGTAGATGTTCATTATCCTCTGGACTTCTGCTGGATCTGTGGTGATTTCCCCCTTTTCATTCCTACTAGCATGAATTTGAGCCTTTTTCTTCCTGTGTTTGACAAGGTTGGCTAAGGGTCTGTCAATTTTATCCTTTCAAAGAACCAACTGTTCCATTTGTTGATTTTTTTTTGCATCATTCTCGTAAGTCTCTATTGCATTAATTTCTGTTCTGACCCTTCTATTTCATCCTTAGAATATGAACTTTGGGTTTATCTTGGTCCTCTTTTTCTAGTAGCTTGAGATTCAGCATTAGATTGTTATTTGAGTTTGCTCTATTTTCCTGGTCTAGCTGTGCACTGCTATGAATTTCCCTCATTGAACTACTTGCATTATGTCCCATAAATTCCTGTGTGTTGTACTGGGATTCTCATTTAGTTGTGCAAACTGTTTAATTTCTTCTTTAATTTTTTCTGTGACCCATTGGTTGTTCAGGAGAGTGTTGTTCAGTTTCCATGTGTTTGTGAGGATCTTGGAATTTCTCTAGCCTTTGAGCTCCAATTTCAAGATACTATGGCTTGACAGTATCCAAGGGATAACTTCAATTCCTCTGCATTTACTTAAAGATGCTTCATGAAATAGCATGTGGTCTGTTTTGGAGAATGACCCATGTGCTGCTGAGAAGAACATATATTCTGACTTTGTAGGGTGAAATATACTTTGTATTAAGAGTATTACTCATCTATTAAGTCCATGTGTTCAAAATTTTTGTTCAGTTCAAGTATTTCCTTACTGATTTCTTTGTCCAGTTGATTTGTCTATTTGTGACTGTGGAGTACTGAAGTCCCCTATTACTATTGTTATTAGTGCTTCTCTGGATGGTGCATAAATATTTATGAATGCCATCACTTTCTCTTGGACTGTTCCCTGTATGAGGACATAGTGTCCCTCTTAGTCAGTTTTGGTTTAAAATCTATTTGTTTGCCAATAGAATAGCCACTCCTGCTTTTTTGTGGTTTCCTGTAGCATGGAGAATTGTTTTCCATTCTTTTAGTTTCAGTCTACAGATTTCTTTCTGAACCAGGTGTGTTTCTTATACACAGTATATTGTAGGATCTTGATTCTTAATCCATTCTACCAGCCTGTGTTTTTTAATTGGTGCATTGAGGCCATGGACATTAATGGTTATGAATGATATGCACTGATTTAATCCTGTCATGAAGTTTTCCTGTTCTTGGCTCTTTTATTCTTTGCTTTTCCTCCTTTTCATTCAGTTTGTTACCTTGCCCAAAGAGTTCACTCTGCTGGGTCTTGTGGGTTTGTGACATTCATTGTCTTTTTTAAAGATAATCTTTAGAATATTTTGGAGTGCAGGTTTAATATTTGTGAATTTTTTTCAGGTGTGCTTTATCACGATTTATTTTCCATTGATTTTGAAAGATAGTTTTGGAGGATACATTAACCTAGGTTGGAGGTTGTTTTCCTGCAAGTTTTGAAACACTTCACTCCAGGCTCTCTTTGCCTTGAGCGGTTGTGTTGTAAAGTCTACTGAGATCCTAATGGGCTTCCCTTTGTATGTAGTTTTTTCCTTTTCTCTTTTTTTCAATATTTTGTTCTTCTGTTGGATATCTAGAAACCTGATAATTATATGCCTAGGTATAGATTTTTTTTTGTATCACTGCCACTTGGAGTCTTATATGCCTCAATTATGTGTATGTCAAATTCCCTTTTCCTGTGAAGTTTTCTGCCATTATATCTGTGAAGTTTTTAATATCTTTTGAATTGTCTCTTGCTTCCTCAGTGACTCCAGTCAGTCTTATGTTATTCTTCTTTGTATCATGTAGGATTTGTTCAATTGATTTCTCATGGTCCCACACCATTTTCCGTAAATTTTTTTCCTGTTCATTGCCTGCGATCCTGTCCTCTAGGTCTGAAATTCAGTCCTCACATTCATCCCTCCTATTTTTCAAACTCTTGGTGTCTTTTAATCACCCAGAACTGTTTGAAGCTGTTTAACAGGTTCCAATACTTTTGTAATCTGAGATTCTAGTATGTTCTTGATCTCTTCTTTAGTCATATCTTTCATGGACAGTATCTCTGTTTTTATCTCAGAGATTATTTCTGATTTCCATTTTACTAGATCTTCTTTTGTTACTGTCTCAGAGAGTCCTGGTGACTGAGTTTCAGTTTGCTCAGTTTCATTTTCCCTGGATTATCCTGTGGTGGTGATCTTTTATTTGTGTTTTTGTATTTTTTTTAAATTTCTATTCCTTTGTCCCTGCTAATGTTATTGGTTTAATTCCTTGCCTGATTTATGGATAATGTTTGCTACAAGACTCTTTCTTCATAATATTTGGAACCCTTAGGAGATGGCTACTTCCTATGTTGTCCTCCTTGGGTCTGTAATGGTCTTTAAACAATTTCAGTTCAAGCACACCATGAAAGGTTTACTTACACAGAACATTCACATCACTTTGGTTGAATAATAAATTGAGTATCTCCAACAGTATCAAACATAGCACAGGAAATGACAAATTGTGTCAATCACTATTGCAGAAAGTAGAAAAAGAGGGAAAAGTGAAAAGAGTGAAAAAAGAAGAAAAAAAATCCAATACCATACGGCCCTTCAAAGCATGGACCTGCTATCTCTCGTAGACAGTATGGGCAGTAGCACACAGGTTGGAGTTAATTAGTCTCAGAGAAATAGCCCTAGTCTACTATAGAAAAATCTGGTTTCTAGCTACAGTGACTGCCTGAGTTCAGCTCAAGCCCTGCAGGGTTGAAAGTGCAGCAGAGCCTCCCCTGAAGTGAGTTCAGGGTCCTGTAGGTGGCGCTGCCCCAGGAACTCACCAATGGTTGTGTTTACTCTCCCTATAGAGTCCTTTCAGTATGGCTGACAGGGAGCTAGAACACAGGGATGTGATGTAGTGATACAGAGGACAGGAAGCTGGAACTGCAGAGAGGTGGTGTGGTGATCCCAGGGCTGGTGCTCTTGCCAGGGAAGACTCCCTTTATGTTGCAGCTCCAGAGCTGGTGCAATGATCTTCAGGTCTTTGGAGTGGTGGGTGGGGCTCCCTTGCTTGGCTGGCACAGGTCCTCTGTCCTTTGACAGCTCCAATCCTCTGACCTCAATGACAGTGGGCTCCCCTGCAATATGGCTGACAGGGGGCTAGAACATGGGGATGCAATGCACCGAACCAGAGGACAGAAAGACAGAACTGGGGGAAGTGGGGTGATACTGCGGGTAGCACTCTTATCAGAGCAGACTCAGACCCTAAATAACTTTTCGTAAGACAGGCTCCATTTCTGGTGAAGCTGTTAAGGTGCTGGCTCCTCCTGCCCTCGGGCCTTATCTCTTGACGACAGGCTCTGTCACCTGCCCTCTGGTCCTACAACCCTGCAGCAAAGCAAGCTCTGGAACCTACTGGTCCTCCAGGGTCTTCCCATATCCTCTCACCGCCCTGGTGAGTCGACTTCTCCATGAAGTATAAACCCAAGAGAATGTGGGTCATAGGAGGACAGTTGTTCAAAATTTTCTCACTCAAATAAGCCATGCACAGCATGAAAAGAAAGCATAGTTCTAGGCTGATCTGTCCAGGATCTCATCCATCCCCAGGATCCAAGTGAGGTACAGGGGCCGGGACAACAGGCCCCACTCCCAGGGCGCGAGACTTGTCAGGGTCTGGACTGACTGGGAGCCTTTTGAAATAAAATACATCCAACCTTAAGTAAAGTTCTTGAAATACATCAAAGGCAAGTACAGAGTAT
>PVIC010014499.1:23132-36616 GCA_004025085.1 Thryonomys swinderianus | reverse complement strand
CCCCTCATCACATTCCCACACCAAGTTTCCTATAGAAATATTCCACTCTATAAAAGCTGTCCTACTTTCTAGAACTCATTTGCATCTACAGGTGTTCATGCCAAAGAGAAGATCCGGGAATTGTCTATCTGTGATCTATTGATTTCACTTATTAGTATATCCTCCAGATGTCTCCATTTGCACCTAAATGGATCGATCTGAAAAAATCTTTACTAGCTGTTTATCAGACAAAGGGCTATTATCTACAATATATAAAGAACTCAAACAGATCAGCCTCCCCAAGTTTAAGGACCCAACTCAAAAATGGCATCTGAAATGAACAGACTCTTCTCAGAGGCAGAAGTCAAAGCAGCCAAGAAGCATATGAAGAAATGTTCAACGTCACTGTCATTCGAGAGATTCAAATGAAAACAACACTGAGATTTCATCTCACTCCACGAAGAAAGGTCACTATCCCAAAATCAAACAAGAATGAATGCTGACATGGCTGTGGGGAGAAAGGAACCCTTCTCCACTGTTGGTGGGATTGTAGACTTGTGCAACCATTGTGGAGATCCGTGGGGAGATTTCTCAGAAAACTAGGACTAGGGGTCCCATTTAACCCTGCTATCCCCCTGCTAGGAATATACCCAAAAGAATTTTAAAAATCATATTGGAAAGGCAGATGTACACCCTTGTTCATAGCAGCTCAGTTCGTGATAGCTCAATCTTTATTGGTGTCTATTATATAAAGCTTACAATCACACACAATAATAGGGAATTTGTACCAGTATAAGACAGAAGTTAATTCTCATTTGTACCCATATCCCTACTCACCCACAACCCCACCCCTTATGTACATGTTCTTGCTTTTTCTTTCCAAATCATATTTATTCTTTCCCTTCATTACGTTCCCCCACCACATTCCCTTTGCATATTTCTTATTTTACAAAATCTATCATATATTCTAGACACCTTAGTATCCTTGTGGAGCCAGAATCACCACCAGGTGGCATGCAAATTTTAAATTATAATGCAAATTAGATAACTTATTTCTATAAAGTGTTTATCATCTCTTAAACTTTTCCTTAATTGCAAAACTTCTTTCTTTCCTCCTATTTGTCTAAATACTGGAATACTTTACAAGATAAAAGCAGAATTTTCACTATAAATATGAATATTCATCATTTTAATTATAGGTTTAATAACAAATATGTTGTTTCTAAAGCAATGCAAAATAGTAATTATTTTATTTTTATTTGGCAGATAAGATGTTTAAGAAAAGAACTTGTTTCAAGATATCCTAAAAAATCCTGAACATCAGTCTTTCTATCTGAAACTAAAAAGTTTATTAAAAAAGTTAGGCTTTTAAAAATAATTTTTAAAAAACCTTCCATATTCATGATTTGCTTTGTATATACTTGGGTTTATAACATTGAGGGAAGTGTTTTAAATACCATCCAATGTTTATTGTTATTTTCTAAGGCATCTGTACCTTTCTAAAGCTGTTTTATTCAAAGATAAGCCTGGTATGATACAAACATGCCTCAGTGAATAAGAAAGGAATTGTAGAATCATAAAGCAAATACATTGAGCTTTTCATTTCAGGATAAAATGAATTGGAGAGAATTGGACAGAAATTCTCAAATGTCAGAAAATGTCAGAATAGTGGCATGTTTAAGTCAGGTAAAGGGACTAAAAGGCTACTATAGTGTTAAAAAATACACCAAGAAACATTAAAATCCAAGTGCATTTAAAAATAGAATTCTTTGCTGTTTATCCATTGAATCTTTACAAGTTTATTAAAAACTCTTATGTCCCAAGATTATAAACTTTAGAATTAAGTCACAGTTTATAGGCAACAACTTTTACCACATTGGAAGTGTTCTAGTATGGAAGTAGAATTATTTTTAAAATAAAAATAATATAACAATATAAAATAATGAGGAACAAAGTACACAGGGTTTACATTAGGCTGCATAGGATTTGAATTAGTGGGCAGAAAAAACTCTTGTGAATTTTTGTGGGCAAAAGTCAAGATCAGGAAAATGTTCACATATAAAGAACTTGGTAAAATAGATTGGGCCTGATTGTGGGTGGAATTGGTTAGACAGTGGGTTGCATCATTTGTTTTCCAAAGGAAACTATGCAAGTGATTTCTTTAGTAAGGTATAGATAGGATCAGAATCACAAGAGTACCAGGGTTTGTCTGCCAGACTCCAGAGACAAGAATCCTGGATGAGGGCTGGAGGGTTAGCTCAGTGGTTCTGGCACCTGCCTCGCAAGCGCAAGGTCCTGAGTTCAATCCCCAGAAACCACATACAATGCTGGGCGTGGAGACTCAAGCCCACCAACAATCAACACCGCATACCACAATGCCGGGCGTGGTGGCTCACGCCTGTCATCCCAGCACTCAGGAGGCAGAGACAAGAGGATTGCTGAGTTCGCGGCGGCTTGCCTGGGCACCATAGTGAGCTCAGGGCCAGCCTGAACTACAAAGCGAGACCCTGTCTCCAAAAAGCAAAAAAAAAAAAAAAAAAAAAAAGAATCCTGGATGACTGACTGATACTGGATAACTGCAAGATTGAGAAAAAATGAGGTTCAAAGCCTAGAAACTTAGAGCAAAGTCACTGGTACTACATTTAATGGCTCAAGAGGGTATGTTGGAAGGCAGATAGAGTGGAAAACTGATGTCCAAAGGAAATGACAAAGACTAGAGCTCTTTTATAAAAAAGGAAACCCTTCTTCTTTCCCGTTTTGTTCTGCTCAAGCTATAAACCTCCTGTTTGGTGCCCCTGAGTTTGCTGGCCTACCATGTCAGTCATCCACAGACACAGCTAGAATTTACTTGTACTGTGTGGTTTTCACTCAAGTCAAGTTGACAACTCACTGTTCACATTATATAGCAGAAAGAAACCCTGAGTGGCCAGAATTTATTATGAATGTGACAGAAAGAGTTGTCAAGGCTAGAGACTAGAAATTCTAGAAGGTTCTAAACCAAAATGTATATTATCTTAATTGTCCTCCATGCATGATGTACAGTTAGCAGCAGGGAAATACTTAATATGGTCCAAATTCTAAGATCACTCTGCAAATGTAGCAGTCTAGATGGGACATGATGTTAGGCTGGTTGGTGGGAGAAGGAAAACTGACAGAGAAGAAAAAAATGTATTCACAAATAATGGCAAATTTTGATTTGACCAACTGAGTAAATTTGCTAAGAATACTTTAAAAAAAATATATTTGGGGAAAAAAAAAACTGAAGAATCTTGTTTGGCCATGATTTGTTTCAAAATCATATCAGACCAGCACAAAGAGTTTAGCAATTAAAAAGTTTTGGATGCAGGGCCGGAGATTTAGCTCAGAGGTTCCAGCGGCGCCTGCCTTGCAAGCGCAAGGTCCTGAGTTCGATCCTGGTAACCACATACAACAATGCTGGGTGTGGTGACTTATGCTCACCAACCATCAATACCACATACCACAGTACCTGGCGTGGTGGCTCATGCCTGTAATCCCAGCACTCGGGAGGCAGAGACAGGAGGATTGCTGAGTTCCAGGCTTGCCTGGGCTAGCTCAAAGCCAGCCTGAACTGCAAATCGAGACCCTGTCTCAAAAAAAAAAAAAAAAAGTTGGATACATAAGTCTTAGGGTAAAAACCATGAATGAAGATTCAGAGAGAGAGAGAGAGAGAGAGAGAGAGAGAGAGAGAGAGAGAGAATGGAAATGCATAAATGAGACTATTAAGAGAATAGAGATAAAATTTTGGAACATATTATGATCGTTCTAAGAAATATGAGTTTAACAGATTATAAGAGCCCTGTTCAAAGGAAATGTCAAGGTATAGTGTTTTAAAATGTACCTGTGATTTGTCTTTATCAGAAAGGGTAAGATACTCAGGGATAAATAACCATCCCAAAGCTAGTGTTCTTGTGCTTACTGATCCCTAGAAGAAGAGGTACTAAGAAGGGCCACAGAGAGAAACATTGGTCAGGAAGCAGAGGGACCAAAGGAAAATCTGGGCCAAAAATCTTCATTTTTTTTTAACAGAAAAGACTGGATAAGACAGAAGAAGCAGGCTTAAGACTGACTCACTTAAATAATCTTCTCAGGTTCTTGGACATGGAGATTGGCCCTACTTGTGTGATACTTGAATGATTAGGGGAGAGGAATGTGGTGCAGGACCATTAGATCCTTGTGATAGCAACAAAAAAAGAAATGGCTTTGCTCATGGGCCTTGGAATGCTTGGTTTATGTACAGTCGATCTCCTCCAAGGGCAACTGCCTGCTTTTCTAAGAATTAGCTCTTCCCGGTCTCTCTCAGTCTAGCAAAGTTCTATAATGCCAAGGTCTAATAAAATGTAGCAAAACATCCCATGTGATTAGCACAAGCAGTCTATAAATTTAAAAGGAAATGAGTATGTTTTTATAGAAATTAAGAAAGTTTTAAGAACAAAGAAATTTTCAACTGTTTAAAACAATAGATTTTAGATCTCAAGTGCTACTAATATGTTTATTTCATTAATGTAATCTATTTACATCTAATTTTTCTCATTTCCATTGTGGAAATAAAATTTCTTATAGAGTTGTGAGAAGTTAATGATTGGCAAGGAGCCTCTATTAGGCATTCTATCAACCAAAAATTGTTACTGTTTCATAAGTAGAATACTCATAAAATAACAAAAATGAAGGATTATTGAGTACAAAAAGTACTGAAGAAAAATAAAAGATATAATGGCAAATTTTTTAAAGCAAGGAGGGAAATAAATCTTCAATGGAACTATACTAGATAGTTTCCCAGATGCAGAGGGTTTAAATTTCCAGAATTAAAACAAAACAAAACAAAATCAGAGAACCCAAGTCAGCAGGTGAAGACCATATATTTTAAACTGTTCTAGCAAAATGGAGTTCACATGCACATGTGAAAGCAGTACTTTAAGTGTACATTTTCAAATTGAAATGTCAAAAAAAAAGAGGGCATGTGAAGTGAGCAGAGTCTTCAGTGATACTGTGGTGGGTGTGAACAGAGAGTAAGACCCAAGCATGTGGAGAAAGATCTCAGAATTCTACAACCGCATTCTTTCCAGAAAGACTAATTCACCAGAGAATGGAGGAGGTGGGTTTTAAGAAGTTATTTCATGCAATAATTAAGGTTGAAGTAATGCAGTATAGAGTAGGCTGGTGAGCTAGTGTCTTGGGAAAAAGCCAGCTTTAGAGTTCTTCCATCTGCTGGTAGAAAACTTTGCTTTACAGTGGCCCACTCACATTACAATCAACCTGCTTTTTAGACCACCTATTTAAATGTTAACCCTATCTGAACAGTAACCTCCATCTGGGGTAATTTTCAAAAAAATACCAGAGCACCACTGTCTTGGCAAGTTGACATAAAATTAACCATACCCATGATCTCATTAGTGAATGGGTACTTAAAGACATTTTTATATCCAATTTTCCTGCTTTCAGATAATTTTACAGCCTTCCATGTTCTATTTGCTTCAATCTCTATGTTCATCACAACTTTTATTGTAAACATTAAACATGGTATTCAACATATAGTGGTTGATTAATAACATGACATTTGTAATTAAAATAAAATTAAAAATTAATCACTTTCACTGTTTGACTCTGCATATCTTTCTTAATCACTATTCTTATGACCACTCACATAAATTGCCCTGTATCACTACTATGGGAGATTATTTGAAAGATGTATATACATTTTATCATAATTGAATATGGTATGTGATCAACTCAAACTATTAGATGTTTTCAGTCTCTTCAAGAAGCTTGACATTTGTATTTGAACTCTACCTTAGATATATTTATAAAAATAATATTTTATAATTTGTAGTGATTGGAAAATGTTGAATCCTGAAAATATGGGGCAGAGTTCGGGCAATAAGAAAAAAATAGACTAGGAGTTTCATTAGGTCTTCTAGTTAATCCTGACTAGGGTTTTCAAAACAAAACAAAACAAAACAAAGCAAAAGTTTACTAGGGAAATTCCTCTGTGAAGCAAGTCAAGGTTAGGGTTAGAAAAAGAAAGAAAAATAAGACAAGAAAGACAGCAAATGACTTTGGGACTTGCGCCAAAAGACCAGAAAAAGATGTGAAAGACAGAACACAGAGAGAATATTGCACAAACGATAAACTTTCCTACCTGCATTAGAATATAGTGAGAGCAAAAGGAAGGTGGTGGCCGATTGTGACTTTAAGGCTGTGGTATGCACACCTAAGCTCCAAACGCCAGGGTCCCTACCTTCTTCACTCTGGAGTCAGTACATTCATCATAAAATTACATATTACAACAGACAGCCACGTGCCCCCTTACTAGCTCTAAGTTAACCATTATTAAGGCACCTCCTTGCTAACTGGTCACCCACCCCAAGATAAGGCTCTGCAAAGTAGGTCAAGTACAGCTAAACAGAGATAATCTCCACATGGACCATCAGCAGAGGTGACATAGACCGGGTGGCCAGAAACCTATCTAGTTATGTCAAGTTCCAGGTAGGCAGGAAAGGTCTCCAGTGCCCTCAAAGCAAAGGCCTACAGGTTCTCCACGTCTCCAGAGCCCCTGCCCTGATTCTCGCTTGTCAGGGCGGCTGTCTCTCTCCTCCTCCCCTCTCCTTTTCCTTTATACAAATTAGTGTCTTAGTTAAACTTCAACCCTCTAATTTTTTACTGGGACAGAGTTTATGATCCTACTATGCTGCTCCGTCAGACACAACGTCTTTGGTTCCATAAGCGGGAGCCAGATGCACAAAAACTTTATATGAGAAAAATAATCAATACGAAACTTAAAAATTGAGCTGAATTTTAAATTATTATTTCATGAACATGCCACCAATTCATCCACATGCTATTTTAACAGTCGTGACTGGCAGAATTTCTGGCCTCACACAGTTGGCAGGGCTCATTTCCTTTTCTCTCCTCAGAATGGCCCGTCTCCAGTCTCCTTCCATCAACAGCTCCCCGGCCCGCCCCTCGTTCCCGGATGCGCCGTGGTTCCCGGTTGCTCGAAACTTCCTTGCAGCAGAAGTGAAGGTCCCGGTTTATTTAACTGTGGGTGGGTGGGTTTACGGTGGACTTTGCTTGGGAGATACTGAGTTTGCATGGTTTTCTTCCACTCTATTTCTTTAACTCTATTTTTTGCTCTTTGTCATGTACCAGATGATTTATATTTCCTGAAGTGTCTATAGGACTTAAGAAATAATTTTGGAGAGAAAAATAATGGTAAATATTGATTTAGGCTCTTTCTGTACATATACACAGTACATTCTCTTTCTATAACATACTGTATGTACTATATGCTATATATAGTATTATAGTATTTACTATAATACAGTTGCAAATATTACCGGGAGATGTAAAATTATATACACCAGAAATTATAAACTAGGAGCTCACATGATTGCTCATTTAACCTACACAGTTTAAAAATTAATGATACCATTTGCAATAACCGTTAAAGTTTAAAACCCACTGTCTTTCACTTAAAAATCTACATCTTAAGCTCCTCCCTGAAAACAGAGAAATGTATTAAGATCAATTTCAGGGTTCATATGCTATCATAATAATTTTACTATGAACTTATTCCTGCAGAGATACAAAGATTTAGGACCTTCCAATTCTGTGTGGCCGATGTGTGAAATGATTCTCACGGGCTGGGTGGGCCGGCTTGTTTCTGTAGGCGGCTGGGGGAGACCGCGCGCCGGGCTGTTGCTCTCTGGCCTTCACGGTCAGCTCTGGCCTGCCTCGCCCTGACGTGGATTTTTCTGTCTGTCATGGGCTATGCTCGGGGGCTGTATTGTGACATGGGATAAGACACACTAGCCTCCCTGCTTTAAGGTTAGCTTATCGCAAAGCTTATTTCCATCTACCACCTTAATTCTCTTTTGCCAGGTGGTACGATAGCGCTGCGACTCTCTGAGCATGAGGGTATTCGGAGGTTGTGATCCGGCTGTAACAGCCACAATCTCACAGAGCGAAGCAGCCGCTGCTTTCCAGACAGAACCCTGCGTCCTCCACGCCCGCACCTGGCCCTTTTCAAAGCTCGTTTTTCCGTCACTAACTTCACGTGGGCACCTGAGGATATGAGCACTGAGGATGTGAGCGCTATTTCACACACACACGGGAGCTGTGAAACTCAGAGGCTTATCCTTTAGAAGCCAGGCACTTACTCAAGTTTCATGAACCCAGGGAATATAAGAAATTTTGGAGTGATTACTGTATTTCATCCCAAGACTTGGATTCTTTTTCCTCTTCTAATTGATCACACTGGGGAAAAAAAAAATCATTAGATAAGAAAACTCACATTTATTATTACCTTTAGGGAGCTCCAAACTGCTTAGTCTTTGCATGTAGAGTCTCAAACATTTTGTCGACTTGGACCGAAATGCCTCTGCCATAAAAATAGCCAAGATGTAATGAAAATTGACCAATGACTCGGTCCAGAAGATTGAGAGTATGACAGTGTGAAGGGAAAAGGGACACTCTTAAAATTAAATTCCACGCAAGCAACAAGCCCCAGAGCAGATTCTCAGAGATCTATGGGTATGTTCGAAGGCAGATGGTACTGGGCGCAGTCCATGGGCAAAGGATGGTTCTTTCATGAAGTGGCATTTTGAAATCATTTTTAATTTGTAAGGTTTATTTGCTTAAATTGTTTATCTGTTTACATTGTAAAAACAAAATGCTTTCCCTTTTTGTATGGCTCATTATATCCTAGTTGTAGAAAAACATCCATATTCTGGGATTTAAATTAGAAAAGAAAGAATGAATACTAACATCCTGTTCCATCCAAGATGAACACAAAAACTGTAAGATTAACATTTATTTTGCTATAGATCAGACAGCCACATATTTCTCCTACTCTAGGAAATTTTCAAAGAAATCCATGCAATTTGCATTTCTTTTCTAATAGCATTAGGCACAGCAGGGACAGAGGAATACATTGTAGCACCATTAAGCTAAAATTAAAATTACACCTCTGAGTGAAATTCTGCCCTAATGTACATAATGCTTCTTTAGGGTGGCTTAGCCTGCTTTCTTCATCACATTAAACATGCGCTCGGTTTCATCTGGAAGTCTTTTGAGGCGGAAAACAGTCCCACCATCAGCGTTTTCATTCTCTTTTGTGCTGGACAGCCTGAAGCTGGGTGCAGTGAGGAATGCAGCCTGTGGCTTTCTGACCCTTCCCCGAGTGTTTAGGCTTTAGGAGTCAGATTAATGATCTCTAATCTGCCCTTTGGGTTTTCTTTTGAAAGGAAAAATTATAATGTGGTTGGAATATTTGAAATGACTTTTACTAATGAAACCAAATTACGAAGATGGCTACATTGCTGTACATTTTAACATTTTTAAAGAAATGTAATGTTTATTTTCTAAATGTATGTTCTAGATTTTCTATATGATTCAACCTAGAAGTCTGTATGTATAGTTTCTTTGTTACCATGAATTATTTTATAATAAATAAGATGATCCTGCATACATATATGTTCCTGCCATAAATTCATAGTATCTAAATAAATAGCATAGGGTCAGGGATTTAGCTCAGTAGTTCCAGTGTCTGCTTTGCAAGTGCAAGGTCCTGACTTAGATCCCTGGTAACCACATACCATAATGCTGGGCGTGGTGATTCACATCTGTAATCCCAGCAATCGGGAGGCAGAGGCAGGAGGATTGCTGTGAGTTCAAGGCTTGCTTGGGCTGCATAGTGAGCTCAAGGCTAGCCTGAACTACAAAGCAAGACCCTGTATCCAAATACATAAATACATAAATAAATAAGAAATAAATAGCATAAATGATGAATGTTTATACAATTTTGGAGTATTCAGACCATACCTATTTACAACATCTCTTTCTCTTATGTTGTAGGTAAATATGTAATTTATTTAGGTAAATATGTATTTTATTTATTTGTATTATGCTTTCTTTGTATATGTGTGGTTTTTCTTATTTGTTAATGTTCTATTCTACATTAAAATGATCTAAAACAAGAAGTTTATATTTGAACTGAATTTTTCTTTCATTCTTTTTTTTTTTTTTTTTTTTTTGAGTCAGGGTCTCGCTTTGTAGTTCAGGCTGGCCCTGAGCTATGTAGCCCAAGCTAGCTTCAAACTCACAGCAGTCCTCCTGCCCCTGCCTCTCCAGTGCTAGGATTACAGGTGTGAGCCACCATGCCTGGCAAATTGAACTGAATTTTTCTAATACAGATTTGAGATTTGTTTTACTTGTTCCTCAGTTTGTAAAATGTTCACTGGAAAATGAACTTTTACTAAGATAACGAAACTCATGGCCATGTCCTTGTGAAGGTGTTGTATGTTTCCTCTCAAATTAGAAACTAGAAAATCAGTTCTGTAGGTAATGAAATGAATACATAGAGCAATTATAATAATTTTTTGTTCAATAAGGAATTCACAAGGCTATACCTAAAATAGTGTTCCATTCATAAAAACTTCATGTAAAATAATTTTAAGAAACATCCTAATATAGTTTTCTCTTTTCTACAGTTGATCTTTAATGCTGCTTGCCCAATTAATGTTTTAAAGATGAATATAGTATTTAACACCACTACTTTATAACTTCAGTTTAATCACAGAATTTTCATTGAAATAAGATAACTTTACAACAAACTTTGCTGTTCATCAATAAAACTTTCTACACCTCAGTTCCTGTGAGTGGACCAGCTGACACTCATCAACGACATGATTACTTATAAAAACACTATTTTGCTTGATTTTCTCCAGGTATCTGATATGCATTTATTATAATATTATATAGAGTAACTTTGTAAAACAATAAAACTCTAATATGTTAAAAAAATTTTCAGATTAGGGAACAGTTCCCTCTATTTTGTAATGAAGTGTTTAGATTTGTTGGTTCATAATGTTATAACTAGAAGCTTAAATTGTTTCACTCTAAAACATCTCTCCAGTGAAAGGTTAAGTGATATAAATATTTTTTCTTGTCACTTAGTAAGTATTGAAGGCTACCTTTCATATAAACTTTTAGTCTTATGCTATAATATATAATTAGTTACAATCAATTATTTCATATATATCACATTGAGTTTTCATACTTTTAAAAAATGTTGTAAATACTGAGATTTCTAGGTATTTTATCATATCTGAATAATTTTTGGTTTTCCCTGTAAAATCCTGCTGTTATTTTTAAATATTTATTGATTTATGTCTACTTTTTATTTTTGCTTTGTGCTTGCTGAGATATTTGGTAATATATTAAATAAAATTGGCAATTCCAGACTTCTTTCAACTGTCCCTTATCAAATAAGGAGATCAAAGCTGTCAGTGTTTCAGTAATATATGTTCAGTGGTGATAAATTTTCTATAAATACTCTGTATGAGGTTGAGTTATTTCACATCCATTCCTAACCTGCTGAGAGATTTTAAAAAGAAAAATATTGTATTTTATGAAATTTTTTCCTTATCTATAGAGATTTCTTTTTCTCTTTATTGCTAAATTATAAATTATATTACTTGATTTTGGAAAATTAAACTGATTTTACTTTTCCAGAAAACAACAAAACTCAATGTCATCATAATTTTATTAATATAATGCTAGATTAGATTTTCAAACATTTGTTCAGTATATTTGTGTATCTTCTAAATGACAAAGGGCTATTGATTTCCATCCCTATAACACCTTAGGTTGTTATTTCAACATCAAATTAACCTTAAAAATAGGCCAGGAAAAGAGCCTCTCTCTCTCTGCTGCTCCTTGTCTCCACCCCGCCACCATGTCTCTCTCACTCTGTCCTATTTTTCTGAAACTGTTTATGTAAAGTGGAATTATTTTTTTGTAAATCCATGCTAGAACTTTCAGGCAGTTTTCTGGATTGGAATTATTTTCTTCACAAAAATGTATTTAAATATATGCCTTTTTCTTAATGGCAATGACTGTTTAAATTTTATTAATGCTGTAACAGTGTTCAAATTGAATTGAAATATTTAAATATTTCAAATCTTAAATTTTTGAAGAGTACTATAAAGTTTGATTTGATGTATTTTACAGTTTATTTTCCCACTCTCCTTTTAAAATATTTTGCAGTTTCACTGAGATCATAATAATCCTTTTTGAGACTGTGTTGCTTATAAACCTGTATTTTATTTTTCTTTCATGTCAGCTATTTATCCTTCTGCTTTCCCTGTGGTTTTTTTTTTGTATTTATTTTCCTAATTCTATGTGACAACTTGTGTCAACCATTATATCTTTCTCTTGCATATGCCTTTTAATGTAAATGAATATGAACAATTTTTTTCTCTTGAGTATATAGGGAAGCCTTATGATCATATGTTATCTTTTCTTTACAATTGAGTTAAAATAGTTTCACTTTCCAATTTGCTTTTTTCTTTAATATAGTTCATTTCTGTGTATAATTTTAAACATCTCAGGACTTTTCAGTAGACATTTACTTCTATCTTAATTATTTTTGACAGAAAACAGACCTTATTGTTTTAATTTAATGGAATTATTATACTGTTGCATTTGGCTTAGCATCTCACCTACTTTTTTGAATATTTGTGTATGTTTATGAAGAATAAATATTTTGTATTCACTGGCTTCAGGAGTGTTTTGAAATCAGATTGTGCTAATTTTTAAATAGTTGTTTCAGTTTGTGAGACCTCTGTACTCCATATCAATTATAGAAAAATTTTATTATATGTGCCAAAATTCCTTTTGAATTTGGTTATTATACTTTAGAAATTAATACATTGTTTTCAGAGTAAAATATTAAACCTTTCAATGCATGAATAGAGTCCATCAGTTCATTTTTTTTTCTAAAATATTTCAATATTTGTTTGGAGTTTACAGATTTTGAAAATACTTTCTGAATTTCTCCATAAATACTTCATATTTTATGGCTTTCATTGGCAATTAAAAATTAATTTTTGTTGGCTATTGTTAGTGCAGAGGAATTATAATAACTTTTGAGTTCTATCATGGAGTTTTTTTTTGTTTGTTTGTTTGTTTTTGAGACAGGGTCTCGCTTTGTAGTTCAGGCTGGCCCTGATCTCACTATGTAGTCCAGGCAAGCCTCGAACTTAGCAATCCTCCTGTCTCTGCCTCCCGAGTGCTGGGATTACAGGCGTGAGCCACCATGTCCGGCTATCATGAAATTTTGATTGTTCATTCATTAGTGTTAGCTTTAAATTTATTAACATACTTTATATGTACAATCAGATTATCTTGGAGAAATAATGGATATGATTTTTCATTTCTTTCTCTTCCATTTGTCTTGTTCTTAGGGCTAACTTGTTAATTTAATTATTAATTACAATAGTACTTGGACAAGATTGATCCATTTAGGTGCAAATGGAGACACCTGGAGGATATACTAATAAGTGAAATCAATAGATCACAGATAGACAATTCCCGGATCTTCTCTTTGGCATGAACACCTGTAGATGCAAATGAGTTCTAGAAAGTAGGACAGCTTTTATAGAGTGGAATATTTCTATAGGAAACTTGGTGTGGGAATGTGATGA
>PVIC010014499.1:0-23032 GCA_004025085.1 Thryonomys swinderianus | reverse complement strand
GAGAAAATAAAAGAGTATGTATAAAGGGGGGAGGAGGGGGGAGTGGGTAGGGATATGGGTAAAAATGAGAATTAACTTGTGGCATATACTGGTACAAATTTCCCAATGTTATATATGATTTTGAGATGTATATAAATTGTACCAATAAAGAATTCAATTAAAAAAAATCCCCCCCCCAAAACAATAGTACTTGTAGTCAGTAGCTACTCTATTGAATGACAGTAATCAAAAATAGTGTCTACAATGTAGAAATCATTTATTTATTTTTAATTTTATTAAAGAATGTTTGAAATACATAACAATTACATTAATTACAGGGAGTTGATACATGTCTGTATTCTATTTAATTTTTTTTTTTTACATTTTCTCTTCATCTTCTTCCCTTACTCATTCCTTTCCCTTTGGCAAAATATCTATTGCTGTTTTATATTATTTGTCTCGTATTTTGGTCTTTAAATTATTTCTACCTTGGATCTGACAGAAGTGAAATCATGAGATATTTAGGGCTTTGTATCTGCTTTATTTTACTTTCTACCTTAAGGAGTGTCCATTTTTCTAAAAATTAACACAAATTTATCCTTTTTTGTAAATTACTACTCCACTCTATCCAAATGCTACATAATTGTGCTGCCATGGTTGTAAGATATACTCGTTTTAAAAACATTTTTATAAATATTTATGTAGTCATATCATGCAAATAATCCTAGTCTCATTAGATGAGTTCGAGAGAATTTTCTCTTCTTCTCCCTCTAGGAAAATGTTGCATGATTTGAGTTATTCTGTAAACATTATTTATAAGGAAACCCATTTGATTCATTTTATGGTAAGGATTTTGTCTTTAAATTCAATTTCTTTGTGCATATAACTGTTCTTTTTTCTCCTGTGTAAGCCTCTGTACTAAAGAATTTAAGTTACACTCAAGAAACCCATTCATTTTCTCTGATTTGTCTTTTCAGCACATAGATTGCCACAACCCTTATTTTTCACAGTTTTATATCTGTAACATTTGTAAAGGTCCTTCTCTTTGACCATCCTTTGGTAACAGGACTATTGTTTCATCTTAGTCAACAAACTACACGTGTATAGAATGTTTGGAACCTTTAAAATAAATAGCCCTTGGTTCCTTATATTTTTAATACTTTTCCATCACATTTTACCTTCTTTTCTTTTCCCACTGTTAGTTCCTTTTGCTTACCTTGGATTTAGTGGACGCTAATTTCCATAGCTTCTAGAGGCACAGAAGGCGATAAGAAAACAGACTTTCCTTCTTTTAAATTTTAAGTTCTGTGGGCTACATAGTTCCATTTGAGCACTTTTTTTTTACATTTCTCTCATAAATTTTGAAAGATTGTGTTACTCAGTTCACAATATTTACAACACACACATATTACTAGAACCATCCTTCTTTCTTATCACTGCTAATATTTCCTGTCTTGAGGTCTACACTATTTTTGAAGCTATTTAGGAAGAATTTTTTTGAATTCTTTATTGGTACACTTTATGTACAGTTCACAATCACACTCAACATTGGGGAATTTGTACCAGTATATGTCAGAAGTTAATTCTCATTTTTACCCATATCCCTACCCACCCTCCTGGGTGGTGCTGATCAGAGCTTCAGAAGACTCCAGTGCTGAAAGGAATGTAGAAGTAAAGGCTAAATCCTTGAGTTTTCAGGTGGAGACTTTGACTTTATCAGGAAGTAAAGTAGAGGTTATGCATGCTACACTGCGGCAAACGACTCATCTACATTTTTCCTCTGTCCTCAGACTTTGTAGAAGGGCGAATTTAACCTGGCAAGGGAAATTTTCAGGCTGTGTCCTGAGTACTGTTGGCTGATTTTTGGTCAGATTTACATTAGGAATTGGAGCAAAAAGTGGAGAGGAAAAATGTGAAAAATTAACATGTAAGGCAGGATGGAATCATCTGTGTAGTATGGGCTCAAAGCAAATGTGGTTAATAATGTTTAACACCATTAAAAAGAAGCAAGTCATTTATGTGAGGACAGTAATAAAGATGCATAGAGATTTTCTCAGGAATCAGTAAAACTTTATATATTGAAGACTGCAAGCTGCAAAGATGTCAGACTTTCATTTGAAAAGAGAGCATCTGACTGAGTCTTCATTCAAGAAGGGCCACCTGAAAATTGCTTCCCTAGGATACATGTAAGGGTACTCAGTCATTCAGGCATTCAAAGGCCATGGAAACCATTGTCCAAGGATCTTGATGCTGCTAATGCTCACAGCAGACCTTGGTAGCAGCCAAATGATACTGGCTTTATTGGTATACAGAATGAAAGTGTTATGGGCTCATAGAAGCTTCCACTCAGACTTCAAAGGAAAGCCTTGAAAACAAGGGAGTGTGCTACTCCTGAGCACGAGATGTGTAAAGGCATGGTAAAGAAAGTGAAGATACAGGGAAGACTCAAGACAGTTGGAGAAGGCAGGAATACAGAATACGTGGTGAGGAGAGCTACATAGAGGAAGGTGGAGCCAAATAAAGAGCAAAGCCACATGGGTTACGGTCAGTGAGGCCATAAGAGCTGGGACTCCTCAGGTCCTATAGAAACACACTTCTCCTCACACACTACAGATTTTGGGGATAGAGCTACAGGGCAAAACTTTTGCCCTACTGGCTTTCTTCTTACTTTGGTCACATTGTTTTCTATCTCCCCATGCTTCCTTGCCTTTTTAAAAGGAAATGTTGTATGCTGTGCAATATTCAGAACATATGACTTGCCTTTGAATTCTCCATGATTTCTTGGTATGTTTGTCTCCAGTCTCTTAGATTTTGGTGTTTGACTGTATGTGGCACAATTTACACATGGTAAGAGAAATAATTTCATTTTCAATTGTGTGAAGGAAATCTGTAAAAGTTCATCAGAATTATCTTAACCCTAGCCCCTTTTCCTCTTTTCCTTTTTTGTTTTTTTCCTTTTGAGACAGGGTCTCGCTTTGTAGTTCAAGCTGGCCCTGAGCTCACTCTGTAGCCCAGGCAAGCCTCGAACTCAGCAATCCTCCTGTCTCTGCCTCCCGAGTGCTGGGATTACAGGCATGAGCTACCACGCCTGGCCTCTTTTCCTTTTGAACTATTTATTTAAACAAAAACACTAAACCTACTGGAAGATGGATTAGGTAGAACTCTTGGAGACATTGTTATAGGGAAAGATTTTATGAACAAAATTTCATCAGCATGGGAAATAGTACAAAGAATCAACAAATAGAATATCATTTTATTTAAAAGCTCTGCATAGGAAAAGAATCCACCAACAGAATGAAAAAACAACCTACAATTTTGCCAAAAACTTTTACTAGCTGTTCCTTAGACTAAGGATATACTATCTAGAATATATGAAGAACTTTATAACATCAGTTACCCCCAAATTTAAAGACCCAATTCAGAAGCAGGCATCTGAAATTAATAGACAATTTTCAGATGAAGAGTAAAGGCGGCAACGAAACAGATGATGAAATGTTCAGTATTGCTGGTTATTTGTAGAGATACAGATGAAAACAGCAATGAGATTCCATCTCGTTCCAGAAAGTGTGTCTTTTATCAAGAAGTCAATCAACAATAGATCCTGGTTGGGCTGTGGGGAGAAGGGAACCTTTCTCCACTGTTGGTGGGTATGTAGGCTGATGGAACCACTGTCAGTGTGGAGATTCCTCAAAAAGCTAGGATTAGAGATCACATTCAACCCTGCGATTTCCCTGCTAGGTATATACACAAAAGAATTAAAATAATCATATCACAGTGATATATGTACATTCATGTTTATAGTATCTCAGTTTGTAATAGCTAAATCTCAGAAACAGCCCAAATGCCCATTAGCTGGAAACTGTATAAAAAGATGTTTTTTTTTTAATAAAATGGGTATTTCTCAGCTATAAGGAATGATAAATTAGAAACATTCATACTTAAATGAATGTACCTTGAGGATATACTCATAAGTGAAATAAATAGGACTTAGATATATAAATTCCATATCATTTCTCAGGTATGAGAAACTAGAGGTGTAAATGAGCTCCAGAATGTATGATAGATATTGCAAAATAGGAAGAAAATGTCCAAAGGGAAAGGGAAATGGGGATGGGGAAAGTGAAGAAGGAAAAGAAAAAATGTGATGGTAAAAACAAAAATGGAAACAAAGCTTAGGTATATAAGAGATTTAGTAGTAATAGGGGGTGGGGGATGGAAAAATGAGAATCAAGATATGTCTTTGTACAGGTAAAAATTGATCATGTTGAATTTGATCATCATATGTATCTAAAATGTACCACTAAATTCAATGAATGAAAAAAATGAAGTACAAATGACCAGTAAGTATTTGTAAAAAATGTTCAAAATATTTAGCATTAGGAAAATGTAAATCCAGACTACTTTGAGATTCATTCTGTCTTATCCCAGACAGAGTGGTTGTCATCTACAATTTATACATACATGCATAAATACATACATACATACATGCACGCTTCTTATGGTACAGGAAGAAATGACTACACTATATGGGGGATGGTAAATGAGAGTAGTCACTAAGGAAATCAGCATGAAGTTTGCTTAAGAAAACTATAAATATGCTACACTTTGATGCAGATGTATCACTTACTGGTACACAGTGAAAGTAATTTAAGCCAGCTTACTTTAAAGATACCCGCATGCCATATAGTCATCATTTCCTAGCAAATAATTACTATTCAAATCCTGTGGGTTTTTTTTTTCATTTTTCTTTTTGAAACCAGCTACGTAATGTTTAAGTGTGAACTCAGCTCACTTCTTGATAGATGTACATGCAGCGTGGAATGTTTGTTAAATGATCTAAATAATTAAAAGAAAAATTATATTTAGAAAATAATAATAAAAACCAAAAAGGTTAAGAAGAGACCCATATCATTTAAAAGGGGACAGGAGTTAATGTTGAATCCAGTTAAAAAAATCTTCTGACAAAATGACCTTTAAATAATCTACCAGTGTATAGTTGATCTCATTCTCTCAATTGGGTTTCAAGTGCTTCATTTGATTAGTTTCCATTTCAAAGCATGCAGCCTAAATGGCCAACAAAGAGGATTTACACTCTAGCTTACTGTGCAAGGTGGTTTTAAAATACCCTGATCTGTATTGAATTTAACTAAATTTATCTTCTGGTTACAACCAAGCACAGCAGCCTACAGATCAAGACTTACAGAAGAGCAAACTACTAAAAGAAATTTAGTATAAAAAACATTGTAAGCAGTCAAAGTAGAATAACAGACATAAATAGTATAACAAAGATCGTGTTATTTGAGCACAGCTGAGATGTTTGTTGCAGTGGAGGTATAAAATAACTCCCATGTCTATCAGAGAGACCTGTTAGTGGGGGGGGGGGGGCTTTCTAAACTTAGATATAATCACTTAAGAGTTAGCAAAAACCCTTTTCTGCTGTCCTCTTGAGTCAAGGCATTTTATATCACCTCACTCTTGATTTTCACTAAATGATTTTGATTGCAGAAGCATTTGGATTTTAAGAAGATTTATACATTTCAACCGAGGCTACTAGTTCCAATGAGAAACATTCTAAGATGCAATCTGTTACAAACAGTCACAATGCTGCAGAATAGATCGATTTTGGAAACAAGTTAAAAGTGTAAATAATTTCTGTGTAGTAAGATACATGAACTCTAAGAAATTTCAACTAACTAAAAATGTATATTAGATAACATAAACATGAAACTTCCGTGTCAGTTCATAGAAATATATATATCCTTCATAGACTTTCCTTTATAGACTTTTAGTGTCATGTATAAGTGAGGATTTATAGTCATCCTTATTGAGTTGCTAAATTGATAAGGGGTGATATATATTTCCATACTTTTTTTGTCAAGATGTTAGTCACACTACTCTAGGTTCCAGAATTTTGAAAAGAAATAAAAACTATCATATGTACAAGTGTTAAGACATATTTTCTACATGTGAGCAATAAAATGAGTATGGAAACACCAGCTGGTCCTGTACTCAATGGCACTTTAGTGTATTACTTCACCCTGTAAGGAATAAGCAAATTATCTTGTTGTTCCAGGCCAAAGGTAAGTTACTACTACTAGAATTTAAATCTAAACAAGGAATTTCTAAATAGAATTTAATCTTCACCCTGTGACTACATTTAAAAAGTATTTTGTAAAAAAGTGCTACAAAGATTTCATACAAAATAAATTCAAAGTTTTTGTGCCTCTAAATTGTCTATATACTACCATAAAAATTACTAAACCCATCAAAGTGTCCATAAAGATAACTCTTCAGTCATTAAAAAAATCTATTTTTTATGTTGAACTGACTAAAAACATATTATATCTCAAGCCCACCTAACTACTTTTTTCAAGATGTACCCCTGAGGACAGCAAGAAAAGAGCCATGAATATTTCTGATCAAAATTGTCATCTTTTCAAATGAGGAAAATGAACTAGAATGCATAATTCTCATCAACTTCAGTAAAGTTTTGTTTACAGTCCTAAAAAATTCCTTTTAGGTCCCCAAATCTGTGTATTATCTTTAAAAAAAAAAAAAGATTCCAGCAGGGCCAAAAGCAATTATTGATGTAGTTTTTCTTGAAGAGCCCACATATTTTATGTAGATATATTTCTTTCAGCAGAAATTGGGTAGTAAATCAAGCAATGCCTGATAACTTTCTTAGTACTTTTTATCTCTTAATAAAATGACAAATAGACAAAGATAGTTGGGAGGGAGTAGGATGTTTTTGCTGATGCTTTGTTTTTTTGCTTTATACTTATGCAATTTTCTTTCAAAAATTCAGTGCATTTCTGTGAAAAAAAATTAAGATCAATAAATTGTCTTCCCTTTTATAGCACTCTACCTCTAGGATAAGAATGATAATTCAAGGCCTTGATAAGCATGAACACTGTCAATAATAAGCAGAATCTTTAATATAAATTGTATAAAAATCAGTGAGTTACCACGGCCTATGGAAAGGACTGCCTTTACCAAATATATTGCTGAATAACTCAAATGCTACATCTATCTGCAATGTAGAAATTAGTAGATTTTTTACCTAGCTGAAATTTTGTTTGGCAAAGAAATGTTTCCAACATCCCAGTGAATTCAAAGCATTTGAAATATTTTAAGATAGAAATTACATTTTGATGACATTGGCATGCATGGAATGGAAAAATATGAAAGAACTTTGGGCATCAAAAAATGTTACCACTTTCATAAAAATTCATGATAAAAGCGAATAAAGCTCCAGTCTGTATGTGCTTTTACAAAGCTCTATGAAAATAAATTTACCTTATCAGAAAGAGTATGGTAGCGTCTCATCCTTACTAACACTTAGTAAATAATGTTGTGTACTCGTAGCGACTTTCTATAATTGACCCAAAGGTTCAAACCTTATTCCAAACTGAAGTTCTGAGCCCTTGCTGAGTTTTTTAAACATACTTTTTGAAAATACACTTTATAGTTCACAAAAGGTTTATATCACTTTCACAGATAGCTTTCTCTGGAGTTATGAACCCTCAAGACTATGAATCCTAAAGAATAAATATTCTCAATTTAACTGGTCATTAAAGGTCATTCACTCCTCTTTCAAATGTGTAGAGCTGAAAGAAGGTTTCTGTTTTCCTTGGCAGTGAAATGAAAATGCATCCAACATGGAATTAAAAAAAAACATTTAATGGGAACTACAGATGTATGAGCCATTTGGAAAAATAACTTGCAGTGACTTAAGTAAAATTTATGTAAGTCCTTTGAACTATTCTGGAACAATTTAAAAAGTTTGAATCATATTGGAGGTACCTCCTATTTATCTTTTACTGCAGAATTGTATAATGCCCTTACGTGGCCACCCTTTTGTGTTTCTGTTAGTTCCTGTCAAAATGTCATAAAATAATTCCTGAAGATAAAAGTCTGCATGACATGTGACCATAACATGAAATAACTTCCTTATTTTGTCCCTCTGTTATTATTTTTTTCTTGATTTCCTTATAAATAGAATTATCAAAAGAATTCAAAAGAAGTAGGACCCTTTTCACCTAATGCAGAAGTTAAAAATCTGGTATGGTAACAAAAGGCACAGATACCTTGTTAGGCCTATGAAATTATAAGTTCTTAGTGACTGTTCTTTTTTTTAAAAAGCAACCAATTTGATCATTGGACGAAAAAAAAAAAAAACAGTGAACTTCTCACACATTCAGTTAAACCATGTCCATACAACCTGCTGAATCCAAGAAGTATGGGAAAACTTAAAATATGTACATGAGTTTTTTATTGGTGGTGACTATGCTGTGCTTTAGAAATTAGTAAAATGGGTACAAGCCAGCAGTAGACATAGAAATATTTGCATTGTCCAGTTAAATCAATGACATTGGGGAGGAAAATATAATAGTTTCTTTTTTATTTCTTTGTCTTAGATATGGTTTAATGCACTACTCGATGAATGAAGAAAGCTATCTTCTTTTTCTTGATACTTATAATTGTCTTAGGGTATAGGTTATGCTGTACTGTGACTCTTGTTTGACTGAACAAATTTCAGTTTACATGGGAATAGCTCTACACTGAAAAAAATCAAAAGTGTAATGTCCTTAATTTGAAATGTGTTACACGGATCTCAAATAGAAAATCTAAATATTGTATTCTACTCATACAAATGAGTAAATGAGGATAGCAATTTTCTTGCTAAAATGATATAGCTATTTTTTTTCTTTGAGACAGGGTCTCACTTTGTAGTTCAGGCTGGCCTTGAGCTCACTATGTAGCCCAGGCAAGCCTCAAACTCAGCAATCCTCCTGCCTCTGCCTCCCAAGTCCTGGGATGACAGGATTGAGCCACCAAGCCTGGCATTTGTGGTATGCGGTACTGATTGCCAGTGGGCGTGAGTCACCATGCCCAGTATTGTTGTATGTGGTTACTGGGGATCAAACCAGGGACCTTGTGTTTGCTAGGCAGGTGCGGGAACCACTTAGCTAAATCTCCGGCCCAATATAGCTATTTTTTTTTTCCCCCTTTTTGAGACAGGGTCTCGCTTTGTAGTTCAGGTTGGCTCTGAGCTCACTATGTAGTCCAGGCAAGACTTGAACTCAGCAATCCCCCTGTCTCCACCTCACGAGTGCTAGGATGACAGGCGTGAGCCACCATGCCTGGCACTGTGGTTTGTGGTATTGATTGCTGGTGGGCGTGCACGCGCAGCATTGTATGTGATTACTGGGGATTGAACTCAGGACCTTGCGCTTGTGAGGCAGGTGCCGGAACCACTGAGCTAACCCTCCGGCTCTCGATATAGCTATTTTTTTTTTTTGAGACAGGGTCTCACTTTGCAGTTCAGGCTGGCCTTGAGCTCACTATGTAGCCAAGGCAAGCCTCGAACTCAGCAATCCTCGTGCCTCTGCCTCCTGAGTGCTGGGATTGCAGGTGTGAGCCACCATGCCCGGCTCGATATAGCTATTTTTAAAAGATGTTTCATGTATATTTAAAGTTCAGAGGAAAATGAAAAAAAATGCTATTTTAATAGACAAGAATAATATTTGCAAATATGTCAAATAATTTACTTGAATATGTTTTCATCTTTATCCATGTAAATTGTTCTTTATGTCTTGTTTGTGTTACTTTAAGAAATATTTCTAGTCATGTAGCAGTAGGAAAATCAAACCACCCAAGCAACCAAGTCCAATGAATTGAGTGAGCCAAGGCTAGAAAGTGTGATAGCTTCAAAAGAGGCCATAGATTTGGATATTTTGAGGTTCACATAGTTTTTTACAATCTAGAACTGAGGACATTAAATTTGCAACTCCAGATATTTTAGAAAACTTACTTAACATTAATGTCACAAAAGGAATTTTGAGAAACATTACCAATAAAAGCTCTTGGCAAGGAAATATAATCTGTTATTTCACTTTTGCTTCTAATGAGGATAAAATATAAAGCAGAGTGGAAGGAATTCTGTCTGCCAGTGTTCGGTCGCTTATTTACCGAGTGTTTCTCATGGCAGGATAGGTGCTTACTTCCCTGCTTTATGGGTAAGGGAACATTTTTAACTCCCCTCAGGGAGGTGGAAAGAGGTTTTGGAGATTTATAATCACTATTGTGTAGAGCCGGTCCAGGGTTAGATGCACTCTGTTGCACTCTGCATGATTTGTTAAGTTTTGGTTCATCTACTGCTTTGCTTCTTCATTTCTCAGGCAAAAGTAAGAACAGGTTTGTCCTGTTTTATGTCTAGTGTTCAATTTTTTGTGGAGTTTTTTAAGTCAGCTTGTTTTGACTGTTAAGTAGAGTTAGAAAACCTCCAGTTAAGTAGGTATATGAGAAAGATGCAGTTAAAATTCTGAAAGAAGTTTTTGTCTACTAAAAGAATCAATGGTAATAAATACAGTAAGTAGCTGACATAAAAGCTTTTGTGCCACACTCCTGATACTCAATCGCAATTGTCTCACCAGAATTGTAACAATTCTTACAAAACTGAGGCACTGATAAAACAAGGTTACTCAGTCACTATTAAATATTTGTTTACACTCTATCTTATACATATAAAATGTAATGGCATAATTTCTACATATATAGTACAACTCAATATTAAAACATACATGACATGTGAAACACTGTTCAGGCACAAAATGTCCATGAATTTTTTTATAATACAATTAATTATCAGTTTGGAAGATACAATTCATATATACATTTCATGAAATTAAGGGTAATGGGAAAAGAGGCATAGTTACAGCCAGCATATATGATAAGGTAGAAATTATATAGGAAGGTCACTAGAAATATGTATTGGCTTTAAACATCAAAGAAAATGTTCGAGATGTAATTGCACCTACAACAAATTTCCAGGTAGGGAAGAGAAAAAACAGCATGCATTTATTGTTAGAAACTTACTAAGAAAAACTACTTAAGGGAGATAGAACTTGAGGGGCGGCTAACTACAAAAGGTCATGGGATGTAGTAATGCCATTTATGACAAATAATGAAGAACTTGAGTATATTCAAAGACAAAGAAAAAAAGAAAGGAATGAAGGAAGGCAGAAAGAAAGAAAAAGAAGGAAGGAAGGAAGAAAAAGAAAAAAAATTCACTTTGGACGCAAGTTCCATCTGGTACATGGAGAGAAGCCAGTGGAGGATATGAAAATATAGATTCTAGACTTTGGAGGAATGCAAAGATTTAAGGGCTCATATATAATTTATGAGGATATATACTTTAAAAGAAAAGATAATTAAAGACTTATTGGTGGACTAAAAATGCCAGATGTCTACTTTAGAGATCATGATTTGCATGGTGTGGATAAAATGAAGAATATCTAAACATAAAGGACCAATAGACATCACTATGTGATGACAGGAGAAGAATACAGTAACAGTAAGATACAAATAAAAGCTATCTTCAAATGTAGTAGTCATTTGAGGCAAAAAATAATATAGGTATGTGTGTGTGTGCGTTCACGTGCATATGCGTGCATATGTGTGTGTGACGAACAGAGAGAGGATATGAGAGCTGTATGAGAGGATATGAGAGTTACACGCAACTAAAGGACAAATGACTGAAAAAAGTTCTGTTAAAAAACACAAGAGAGGTTCTTTCTTTTTCCAAATCATATTTATTCTTTCCCCTCATGTATATAGGGGTGGGGGATTGTGGATTGGTAGGGATACGGATAAAAATGAGAATTAACTTGTGTCATGTACAGGTACAAATTCCCCAATGTTGAGTGTGATTGTGAGCTGTATATAGAATGTACCAATAAAGAATTCAATTAAAAGAAAAAGAAAAAAAGCATATCTCTGTCAGCTCCAGTTCTGATAAGAAAATGCCGTATTGTTGTTGGATGGCTTAATGAACATTAAATTCTTGAAAATAATATTAAAAAAACACAACGGAGGTTCTCTTTTCTTTTTTTCTCTGTGCCACTGAAAGACACACAGAAAAGAATATTTGCAAACCAAGAAGAAGCTCCTCACCAAAATGTGTTCTCACAGGTGCTCTGATCTCAGACTTCCCCATCTCCAGAACTATAGGAAAGAAATGCTTGTTCTTTAAACGACCCTGACCATGGCAACTTGTTATAGAATTTGGAATGAAAACAGAGACTGTCTTAATTCTGGCCACCACAAGGCCACTCTAAGTAATGACAGTTGGTCTTTACTTGGATGTGTTCTGTATGAACTTCCAGGAAAGAGATATGCCTCATTAGCTTCATTTTTCAAAGATAATACTGCATTCTCTAAAAATTTCAGACCTATTTGTTAATTCAATATTAATGGCCATGTAGCATACTTGTGATTAATTTAGTGTAGACTCTTAAATTCTGTGGCATACCATTCCACTTTGAGGATAACTTTCTAAAGATAACTAACATTAGGCAGATGGAGTGGTGCACCCCTGCAATCCTAGCACTCAGCAGGCTAAAATGAGATTATCACTGGCATGTTTGAGGCCAGACTAGGCTACATAGGGAGTTTGAGAACAGTGTGAAGTACATAGTGAGAACTTGTCTCAAAATCAATCAGTCCACAGTGCCGGGCGTGGTGGCTCACGCCTGTCATCCCAGCACTCAGGAGGCAGAGACAGGAGGATTGCTGAGTTCCAGGCTTGCCTGGGCTACATAGTGAGCTCAGGGCCAGCCTGAGCTACAAAGCGAGACCCTGTCTCAAAAAAAAAAAAATCAATCAGTCCATCAATTGTACCATTATTAAGGCTTGATTGAACATCAAACTAAAAGTATGGCATTTTTGCTCAAATGTAAAAGAAATCCTAAAGGATACTGGACCTTGCTACTCAATTAATACCCAGACAACTATAGTATAATGTGAAAGATCCTAGAGAACCTTCATTTTCTTGTACAATACATATTTATATTTGTGCTAATTGTGCTTTCTATTTGACCTTTATTAAATTCAATTATATTATCCACATGTAAGACTTTGTATTGGAGTTTGTAAACAACAATCAAGTTGTAATAGAGACACTATTATTTGCAAGGTAAATATATCTAAAGTATGGTCTTATCCTAAACAAAAACTATGATAGTAAAACATCTTTTGTAAAGGCAGCGTATGGGAGGAAAGGAGTGTGGACGAATGCTCTGTAGATCATCCCCAACAAAACCTGGGTGAAGGTCAGGCTGTAAAGAGTTAACCACACGATAGGTTTGTTTTGAGAAGCAAGTTTGGCTGAATGCTATACACTGTGGTCAGAGTGACTAACATGCAAATTCCATTCCCAGTATTAAAACCTTCTTTCTGTAAAGACAAGGTTAATTAGTAACCACAACCTATATTTTGTCTGTTTTGTCCTTAATTCAAGAATGCTTTGTCCCTTCTGTTACAAGGCTTGCCTGCAACAGCAGTGTATCCATAGTAATTCCATATCGTCTCTTCATGTGGCCCTTACCTCAATCTATGATGTCACCATAAATATCTCCAGCTCTAGGTGTTCAGGACCTTCCTGGTTCAGCCTTGTTTGCACAAACATTGGTCATCCTTGCTCCTCATTTCTGTCTCTTTAATTTTGTCTTTTGAGATTTTCTTTTAACTTTGCCTCATTGCACTGAGCACAAGTTTGGAACCCACCACAGTGGTCTCTGATAAATGAATATTAAGCCCTTATGACCACATATGAAAGATGCAATATGTGTTGTATAAACGTGAAAAAAGAAATTAGACGATAAGGCATCATAGAATATGTCATCAATTTAATGTTACCTTTTCAATGACCTTACTTCATATAAGCAGCCTTTCGTCTATTAATTCTTTACCACCTATGTTGTCAAAAATGGAGGATAGTAAGATTATTTTGTTTAACATTATACATGGAGGACACCTACTGAAGAAATCTTACAGCAGTCCTCCTCCCTCTACCTTTTGAGTGTTGAGATTACTGGCATGAGCCACCCCACCCATGACTGATATTTTATATTTTAATCTTAATAGGTCTCCTTTGACTTCCTTCTTTCCAACATTTACATTGGTGTTAATGCTAGCACAACTCTACTACTCTCTTAGATGGGTTAAGTAACATTCATTATATTTAAAGTTTTTGAAAACAGTAGTCCAGAGAAGATTAAAATAACTTTGGCCTTAAATTCTGGTAGAACTAATTGAAAAAAAAAAACTGGATCTGTCTCTTTTTTTATGGGGAAATTTTTATCTATGTATATAATCCCTTCCAGTCATAAAATGACACAATCTTTTTATTAGCACGTTTAATGGAAGTTAAATAGTTCAGTAATTTTTAAAATATATTGTCATATTTCAATATTGTTTGTATATGAGTACAAACTTGCTTTTCATTTCAATGTCATCTCTTTATTTTTCTTTCTTTTTTTGTACCAAGGGGTTGGGGGTGGGAGTGGAGTAAAGCTGGAAAGTCTGACTGATCAATGCAAACATAGTAATTTTTGGCAAAAATAGTGTTCTACTGTTCACTGTATCAAAAATGTTTTAGTTTTACATGGCCAGGAAGTATTTCCCATTTTGGCCAAAATATTTTACTTCCAGTCAGAGGTACTTAGGAGAGACCATGATGTTAAAAGATGCCTTTTGCTTTCCTTTAATTGTAAAAATAAAGGCCATATATGAAATGGCAGATCAGCAGAGGGAAACTATTTAGGTTCAGAGGTCAATCCTGAAGGAGTCATCAAGAACAGGCTAGGTTTATACTTAGATTTTGGAGTCATTTGTAACTGAAACATAGCTTAGTTTTTGCTGACTGTTGTGCTCATCAACAAAAGATACCTACCATATATAAACTTAGAAGATAATTTTATGTCTACAACAACTAAGAAAGAAAATCTCATTTAGACAATTAGCTCCTACAATTCTACAATACACATGAAAACTAATAAAAACCAGTTCACAAAGTACAGAAACATGATAGAAACTCACCAAATGTTTACTAAGTACTTTTTTCTAATACACTAGAAAGGATGCCAATGTTACGTTTTTAAGTTTGAATCTTTATTGGTTCATTATATATACACATGACACACTCAATATAGAGAATTTGTACCAGTATATGACATGATTTAATTCTCATTTTTTCCATTCCCCTACCCACCCTACAACCCCCAACCTCCTATATACATAAGCATTGTTTCTGTTTTTTTATTACTATCACATTTTTTTCTTTCTCCTCATTACTTACCCCAAGCCTTTTCCCTTTGGATATTTTCTATTTAACTATATCTATCATATATTCTAGAACTCTTTTTCCATTTTCAGTTTCTCATACCAGAGAAAAGATATGATATTTGCACATCTGTGACCTTTTTATTTCACTTATGAGTATGTCCTGAAGGTACATGAATTTGAGTATAAATGACTCAAACCCATCATTCTTTGTGGAAGGATAATACTCCATTTTATAGAAAAAAATCATCTTCTTTATTCATTCTTTAATTGGTGGGTATTTGGTTTGTTTCCAAGATTTAGCTATCACAAACCGAGCTGCTATAAACCAGATAATATCAAGGATTGATGAGGAAACAGTAGACCTAAATTTCTATTGAAAATTTAAATTGCTATAGCAGTTTTATTACCTGTAGGAGTGATTTTATTAACTGAAATTAAAACCAATATAGTTGAGAAAAAAATACATTTAATCATGTCTAGTTAGGATTGCAGTTCAGGAAAAGTGCAGAGTCAACCAAACTAGAAAATGTGTTCAAAGGCTTTATCTAAGACATGTTAAGATCTTTCTCACCGGTACTTTTCACTGACCTCAGCTTTATAGTATGGAAATAGTATGAGAAAATTTATTAAAACAAAATAAAAAAAATAAACTGTACTTGACTCATTTTTTAATTCTCATATCTGAAGCAAAAATAGAAAGTCACTTAGTGTGCTCTGTAATTTTAAATTCAGTATCCTTATTGACTTACCCTCCCACCTTAAGAGCCATGAACAATTATTTCCTGAAATTTTCCTTTTATTTGTATAATCACAAAGCAAGAAGAGTACAAAAACATTTTTTTAATGCCTCAGAAGTTAGACTGTCATTAATTACTGCTTCCTTTGGCAGGGCACGTTTATAGTATATTTCCTTTCCTAAATATGTTTATTAAAATGAAAGTGAAATAATAATTAAACCCTAGTAAGTCTTCTATGCAAAATAAACTAATTTTCCTGGTGACCTGAGGAAACACAGTATGAGACAGTAAGGTTTTCTAATGCTATCCAGTCATTCAAATTCTAAAATCGATTACTTCCTAGATACAAGTAATGGTACGAAACCATACACAATATTCCGACCTCCTCTGGTCAATGGAAATGTGATCTAACATATGGTGAATATTTGAATTTTAAAATTATATTACAGTAAAAGACACATTGGCATTGACCCATCTCAAAATATTCACTTTCATTTGAAGCAAACTTATCCCAGTGTTCTTGTCACTTTCTGAGGCGGTTCTGGGAATCTGCTTTCCTGTGTGTCGAGCTGGCTGCTGTGGGTGCCGCCAGGCCGTGAATTGATTTGGAATGTTTGCTTTTCATGGTCTTTTTGACTTTAGGGAAAAAACAGAAATCTCATGTTGCCAGCTGTGAGGATCAAGGAGGTGGACAGGAACACACTGTCATGTGCTCTAGAGCCTGTCTCTTTCCCAGGGATGCACCGAGCAGCAGCAGGCACTACACTGTTAATTACACTTTGTACAGACAAGAGAGAAGTCTTCCAGAACTGCTCCAGAAAGTGGTAAAAAAGTTGGCGCAAGGGCGTTCAGAGTGAGGCAGAATATTTTGAAGAGGATGAATGGCAATGTGTAGTTTTTGTGATAAATATTTTATTTTAAACATTACCTTTATATTTTCATAATACCCCATAAATTGCTTGTCCATTGCAGTAAATTTATGACAGTTTTGCAAGAAAATGCACTGTGAGATATCTGACAATGGAAGCTCACAAAAGATTGTTCAACAGAGCAGTAATTTTCAAACAGACCTTTCTGAGGATGAAACTACAAACCACCATTTCTTTTAAGCTTTGGGTCAAGAAAAGGTCATGTTATGGTAGTTACTGCTGATTATATGTTAACATTCACAGGAAACAGACTAGGAGTATTTTAGGATCAAGATGACAGCTATAAGAAATGATAATGTACTTATATTGTGCAATGTAATTAAACTGCCTTTGTATGTGGAATGATAATTGCAAAAAGCTGTTCAGTAAAGATTTGATGATGAAACAAATAGGGAATTGAAAGCCTACTGCTATCTTATAAGGCTCCCTTGTACTTCTTACTTAATAAACAGAAAATGCAACACTAATGTAGAGCGTTTAGTTTTCAGTAAGAGTTAAGCAAACAACCAGTTTAAATTTTTTTTTTTGCTCCTGTCATTACATTGCAGCATATGTTTAAAATGATGTTACTTTTAATAAAGTACATCCCACATGCTATAGGACTGGAATTCATATTCGAGCTTATATTCTTAAAGATTATTTTTTCTGCATTCTTGTAACTAAAACTTTTATCAGAGTATATATAAAGAATGTGTTTTATGCAAAGTATATTAATAATACATGTAAATTAAATTGTAGTTTTGTGGCTTTTTCATTTTTAATGCATTAGTAAAAGGTATCATTTTGCCATAAATATTCAAATGTTATGTAGTTTATCTTTGACATTTGTTTATTTATTTGGCATTTATATTCTAGTTCTTTCTCAGGACAGTAGTAAACTATAAACTTCTCTTTCCTCCTTCGTTACCACTTTCTTTTGATCATTTTCTTCTCTATATTTTTAGTTTTTACTTTTGAAAGAGTTTTTTATCCCTAATCCTCACTGACATAGCTCTACATGATACTCTAACGACCGTTTTATTTAGCATTGTGTTTAGTGAATCTTACTATAAATCTGTTAACTTTTTTCTTTTGTATCTCAATAACATGGCAGCATTTTCATCTCAGCATTTTCTATGGAATGTAAATATTATTCTACTTTATACAAGGCATAAGTATATGCATTTAAACACTGCTTTACTCTTTTGAAAAATGCTTTATATGTTTATAGTTTTTCTATATTGTAAAATCAATAATTCTACTTTTTAGCTGTTGCTCAAATGAGTTTTTCTTTTGTAGTCATATCTGAAAGAGAGGTGACCTAAACATGCCCTATGTTGGTCAGCTGACAAGTGTGAATTTTCCCATTCAGCTACATCCAGTTCCAACCAGAGAGAGCCATGAGAATCCTTGTGTGTATTTTTGTGCTCGAAGGTACTTATCAATGTAGTTCTCCTGGTCTGTACAGCTATGTGCTTCTGGTATCATTTCTTAGTCCTCAGAGATTAAAGAAATGGGCCTCTGAAAATATGGAATACGTTTTGTGAAAATGGTCACTGTCAGAATACACAGCCACCATGACTTTTTGTGAAGCTCTGCTTGATTTGAGATCTGGAATGTTCCAATGATCTATCACATTTCACTCATAGATATATCAGTGAAAGTTTAAAAATTATTTCATCTCAGAGTGGTTTTTATTTCTATTAACTAAATATTTCATCAGTGAGAAGTTTTAGTAAAGTGGAATATTTAATTTTTAAAATGATACCAGTTCTTTGACAGTCTCAAGAAAGAAAGTAGCTGCTGTCTCAGAAAAGTCCTGATGTCAGGAAATGTGGCAGAAATATTTCTAAGAGCTTAGATAGAAGTTCACTCATCCCTGATGTTTCTTAATGTCATTCTGCTTAAATTTTAAACAATGAGCAGTACTTTGCCTAAGAAAAGCAGTGTTATTAAATTATCTTCAGTAATTGAAAAGGAAGACTAGCTGAGTTTCAGGAAGTCTAGAGAAAAATCAAATCATATGAAATCCACTAAACTTATAAATACCATATGTGTGCAATTCTTTCACAATTTTTTTTCTTGAGCTTAGTACTAATGGAGTAGACATCAGCTTGCATCATTTTCTTGAACAGGACCAGACTATAATCAACAAAGTTAGAAATTCCATATTTTACACACTTCACCCATAAAGTACTCTTGTGTCAACATTTGATAATATGGTGTGAGTCAAAAGAGATGTGCTTATGTTTGTCGTCATTGTTTTGTTGTTTGGAAGCCCATTGAAAAAGCCTTTTGTTTGCTAAACTTGGAATCAATCCTTGGTCTGTCCCTGAGCCACCCCACAGCCATGTGAATGTTAGACAAAATAGAGATCTCATATGTGTGCTAGTTAATGAATCTCATTGTGTCTGGTATACAGAAACTTGCCACTGAGATTGGAGATAAATTGTGTTTCATATTTAGGGTTTCCAGCTCCTTCAGTGCTTATATTAACCATTTGTAAAAGGTATAGTCCTAAGAGATCTGGCAAAGTTGCAAAAGTATTTCTCTGAAGTCCTTCACTGACGTTTTTGGAAATTTTCTTTTATATTGTCATACTCAGAGTCAATACTTTAAAGATGTCCTTTTCCCCAATGCTTTCTACCAGAGAAAGATATACAATAATTAAGTAAAAATTAGCATGATAGTGTGAATCACTTCAATGATAATCTTTCACATTCCCCATAACTCTTCTCAGGGATTTTGGTGAAAGATAAATGTCTCACACAGTAAAATAGATGTGGGTTAGGATTGCACCTTTGCTTTTATTGGACAAAATTTACAAATTTACCAATCCTTAGTTTTTAATCTAGAACTTCTAATATTTATTGCTTGCAAATTAAAAGATAAAACAAAATGGAGAATATATGTGCTACTTAATAGATTTTCAAAATATTTGTTTAGTTTTAAATACCTTAATTTTAGAAAAGGAAATCCTGGATAGGAGAATAACTGAAGTTTTAAGCAGGCAATTATATAATCTGTTTATATGTATGGGAATTGTAAGTTTTAAAGATTATTAATCTAAATGCTTTAGAGAAAAACACCTCTCTACTTTTTACTTCTGAACACTGTACTACAAACATTCTCAATTTAGAACACTTTTTATCATCTTAAAATTATGAAAGACCATAAACGTCTTTTCTTTAAATAGGCTTTATCTATCAATATTTACCATGAGTTAAAAAATTTAAATTTTTATGTAATAATAATGTCTTAAAATAAGACAAATGACTTTTTCTATGAAAAATTAATTTCATTTTCCTAGACAAAAACCTCTAATTAAAGAATAACTGTTGCTTTACATGTACATATATTTTGAATGTCTATTCAAGAAACAACAGATAATAGACTCTCCTGGTTACTTCTACAGTCAGTCTGCTGGGAACGTTGTTTTGGCTGTAGTATAAAGAAGATCTGGGCCATCAAGGCGAACCTTTTAGAGCTTTCAGTGAAACGAACAGCCTTCTGTGGCACATATTCCATAGGTTCTCCACTACTGATCTGAGCTTCCACTTTTACTGAGATTTATGAGATTTTGTAACACTTGCACTAGCACTTTCGGGGAAATTTTTGTTCAATAGTTTGGAAAGTGCTGACACATTTCATTACACAGTATTAAAACTGTGTGTCCTCTCAGATCACCAGTTATCTCATTGGAAAACTATGGTGAAGCTGTTAACCACATGAAAGTCTTCAAAAGTATTATTTTTATTTAAATGTTCATATTTTATTCTTGGCAATCAACACCATCAGTTGTTTGCTGTGAACTAACAGGCTCATTTTGTTTTTGAAAAAAAAAATCTGTCAAGTATTCAAATGTAAAAAAAAAACTATATTTGGCAGTTTTCCTTTTTAGTAAAAACAATATCATGTGTAAAAATTTGCAACGAAGAAGTTGCATACATATTTGAACTTAATATGTAACAGGGTCTTTTATGTGCACTTTACCATTTCATTACCCAGAATATAAAAAAATGCTCATCCAATGGTTAGTTTAGCACAATTAGCAGTTTGCCTTATGAAGAAAAATATTTAATAATATTTACCTTTAAAAATTCATTAAGGTTCTCCTTAGAAAACACGAAATGGTTAGCACAGTTTCGTGCTAGAACCTTGATTTGTATTCATGCATCATTCACAGGTGTGTGTGGATAAAACTCAGATAACAATCTGTTCTCCTATTACAGAAATCCCCTTGGACCTACTTTAAACACCCATGCAGAAATAACTACAGGTACTTTAACTTTCTCCTACAGTTCTTCAGTTCTCCCAAAACAAATGGATAGATTTGAAAATTTTTTTGATTGACAAAATGAAAATTGTTTTAGCTTTCCCATTACTCTACAAAGTTTTCTACTAATCTTTACCCGAGCTACTCTTGACTGTATAAATCTCTTCTTGCATTGTAGATAATTCTGTCAGGCGCATTCTCTTGAATAAAAAATTCTCCATAGAAACTCTTAATCCTCCCTAGGCTTAATTTGTTAAATTCTAGGCTTTTTGTAGATTTCTCATCCCCTAATTGCTATCTTTTCTCATTCTCTTTTTTCCTGTCCCTATTTCCTGCATTTTACATCTTTTTTGTTTGTTTTCTTTTCTTCCCTAGTTTTATTAAAGTGCACACTATAGTTGTGATGCAGTGGGCAGATATAAATCATCTGAGGTATATTTCCCCATCAAATACTGATTTTACCAGACACAAAATATTGATTTTAGCAGGTATGAAATTTTAGGTTTAAAAAAAAAAAAGTACCTTAGGATTTGGAAAGCATTTCTCAACTGCTAACCACTCCCCTGTGTCTGTGTTGAAAAACTCTGCCGTTTTGATTCTGCATCCTTTTCTCTCTGAACTGTTTACACGACTTTGATGATGAATGTAATTACATAGTTAAATATTTCAAAATTTAGACCTACAAAAGTTCTACTTATAAAAATGAAGGGCAGAGATTTACCTCAGTGGTTCCGGTGTCTGCCTAGCAAGCACAAGGTCTCTGGTTCAATTCTGGGTAACCACATACAACAATACCAAGCATGGTGACTCACACCCCCCAGCAATCAGTGCCACCTACCACAGTGCTGGGCATGTTGGCTCATGCCTGTAATCCCAGCACTCAGGAGGCAAAGGCAGGCAGATTGCTGAGTTCAAGACTGCCTAAACTACATAGTGAGCTCAGGGCCAGCCTGAACTACAAAGCGAGACCCTGTCTCAAAAAATATATTCATTATAGAACTAGACAACATTAAGTTAATTTATTGATAGTGGCAATGTTGTAAGTATTGTGAATAATTGAAAGGGTGCCCGCTTGATGGAACAAGAACACAGCATCACTTCCATTCCTGTAATGTAAACAACTGAATCTCTCCATAGGAGAACATGAGACGAATTGAGACAATGAATCTTTAAAAATGATAAGGTCTTAAAGATCTGTGAAAGAATGAGGAAATGTTTCACAGTGAATTAGAGTAAAGAGAGTGCTAAAGGTAACGATTTGGAGCTGGATCTTGTGCAATAATGAACAATACTGGGAGTCATGTAAAACCTCAGTGGGTTCAGGGAGATAAGAGGGACATAATGTGTTAATACTTGTTTTCTGATTTTAATAGTTGAATTATGATAAGGAAAGATAATTTCCTTGTTTGTAATAAAAACTCACTAAACCTAGGAGGTGATATGATATGAGGTTAAGAATTTACTTCAGAATGTTTAAAAAAATAAGTATAATGTCAACTGCAAGTTGTACTTACATGATGGTTAAGAATAAGAAAGTTTCTCTTTCCACTTGGCAAAATCATTTTGTCATGAATTGGTATTGAATTTTCCCAATTATTACCACAGTTTAGTTGGTTACAGGATGTTTTCCTCTTTTATTATAACCAGATGGTAAATCATATTGATTTTTTTTTGTAAATATAAAAAGAATCTTTCATTCCTTTGGAAGAAGGGGGACACTCACTGGTTCAAGTTCTCTTACATATGTATATACTTAATTTTTGATTACTTTAAGAGTTTTTCCAGTTATATTCATATGAGACTTTTGTTTTTTATATTGATTTTATTGGTTCTGGGATCAAGATTGTGATTTGTGAAGTGAATGGGAAGATATTAAATTCTGTCCTATTTTCTGAAATATTTTATGTAAAATTGGTATTTTGGGGGTTTTTATTTTAAGAGAAAAATATTTACTGGTACATTTTAGATGTACATAAAGATTACATTCCTCAGAGGCAATTTGCACC
>PVIC010014498.1:0-36462 GCA_004025085.1 Thryonomys swinderianus | reverse complement strand
TCTTCTTCTTCTTCTTCTTCTTCTTCTTCTTCTTCTTCTTCTTCTTCTTCTTCTTCTTCTTCTTCTTCTTCTTCTTCTTCCTTCTTCTTGTTCTTCTTTTTTTTTAACAGGGTCCTGCTATGTAGTTCAGGCTGGCCTGGAGCTCACTATGTAGCCCAGGCAAGCCTTGAAGGCAGCAATCCTCCTGCCTCTGCCTCCTGAGTGCTGGGATTACAAGTGTGAGCCACCATGTTCAGCTAACAATCTTCTTTTAAAGACATATTTTAAATAAATCTTTCTCATTTTCTAAAATCTTTTGTTTCTTCAGATCTTTATATTCCCTTGATACTTAATGGTTATACATATTTTTGTGATGCAGTGTACTGATTTGATACACTTATACAATGTATACTTCTCATGGTAATTATTAGTCCCATCTTCTTAAACATTTAGCATTTCTTCATGGTTAGAGCCTATTAACTTATTTCTTCTTTATGTATATGAAGTTGTAAAGTATAATCAACTAGCTCTATGACACTAGAACTTATTCCTTCTATTTGGTACGTGTTATTTCAACTCCCTCTGTCCCCCCCACCTCCCTTCTCTTTCTAGCCTTAAGTAATGAGTGCTTTTTATTCCTCCATAAATCAGCTGAAAAGTTATCTTATCTGATACTATTTAATATAAATTTAAATAGGAACCTTACCTTTTTGATACAAATATTCTTTTAGAACACCTTATTGCTCAGAACATCTCTAACCCATTCTACAGAAAGTTTATCAAAGAACATGGAGGAACTTTCTAACCTTTGTGGTGTGTTCAGACATCCCTAACAGCCTTCCCCTCTTCTCTGGGAAGAAAAGAACTGGAACTCAGTGGGACATGAGAAACCTGACACGATGCACAGAAATAGCCGGTTCTCAGGGTCAGTGGGGGCAGGGCACCCACGGCAGGTTCCGGTCCCACCTGCCCCCCCCCCCCCCGCCACCAGCCCCAACACCTCTCAGAAGGAATACGCCACGGCAGAAATAACTGGGGTCCAAATAACTCTGGTTTCTGAACAACATTCTGAAAAGGCGAACACAAAACAGGTGAAGGTGTGATACACCCGGTTTACTAGAGAGATGAGCGCTGGAGCTCTGGGCACCAGGGCAGGTGCAGAACAGGCAGCGGGAGGAGCCCCGTGGGCAGCCCGCATCCACCGACCCGAGGGCGGTGTCCGCAGTGCCAACAACCAGGGTGGGGAGGCCTCAAGGGCCCCTCCGGACAGTGCACCCAGTGAGGACATCGTCCAAAGCAGCAGCATAGCAGCGGGCGTCTCGCCAGGGTGCAGTGGCAAAGCAGACCCTGGACCTATGGTCACCTATGAGAAAATCCTTTGCTTTGACACCCTCGAAGGGATGGTCGATCTACATGTGTCACTAATCTGGAAAATTCTTGGAAATATTTTGGGATAAACCACTTAATATTTAAGCAGACAAGGGTCTTTTTTGAAATCTAGAAGTCAGCTCAAACATGATCAAATGTATACTTACCTATTAATAAAACTTAGAATATACCCATACTCTGCAACTTTTCTTCAATAATTAGATTAGTGGTAGCTTTTTAAAATTTCCTGTCATCTAATTTTTAAATTTTTAAAATATCTTCAAAGTATTTTAAAGTATCTTCAGTGAACCTGTAACATCTGCATATTAAAGAGAATAATCTTTATTTCATATATTAATACCATTGTTTGTATGTCAAATTGCAAAAACTGAAAAAGTTAAATAGCATTGGTAAATGGGTAACAAAGTTGGCACACACACTCTACTTATAACATGTAATAAAGAATTATGCTATTTTTAGAAGACAATTTGTGAGAAATGACCCTAAAGTCCTTAAAACTTCTGCTAAAGTTATCCAGAAATTCTGTTCCTGGATATTTACCATACACAGGCAATTACCTTGGTTTTATAAAAAAAACTACATAAAAATAGATAAATGAGATGGTCAGGTAACAAATTATACCTTCAGTAATATACCCCAAATTATTAGTGATAGCTAGCTATTACTGATAGGCTAGTCTTAAAAATCCGAAAAATAATAAATAATATTTTAAATATATTATTAATTGAAAAGTTAACATAGAAGCCAGCTTTTCACTTTATTTTTAATCTCTGGTTACTTGTGATTCTAATTCCTTGTTTCAGCTAATTTTTTTAGTAGTTAAGCAAGATTTTATACTTTTCTCAATAAACTTCAGGTCTTACTAATCAAATTTCTTAACACTGTTTTCTAACCTGCTAAAATATTTTGTCTTTATTAATGTCTTCTTTTTGGTCTCTTTTGATTATTTTTATAATTACTTCCATTGAAAACAAGTATATTTATTTTTCCTAGTTCAATAATTTTCAAACTATAATATGTAAACTCTGATTTTTACCTCACTTCTTTTTTAATTTGAATCTTTATTGGTACATTATATAAACACAATGTGATCACACACAATATTGAGAATTTGTATCAGCATATGACACAATTTAATTATCATTTTTCTCCCACCCACTCTGCAGCCCCCCACCCCTATACACATAAGCTGTTTCCTTTTTTTATTACCATCATATTTTTCTTCCCTTGTTATTTATCCCTACACCCTGCTTCCCTTTGAATATTTTCTATTTCACAATATCTATCGTATATTCTAGAGCTCATTTACACCTTCAATTTCTCATAGGAAAGTCTTTTTTTTTTGTTTGTTTTTGTTTTTTGTTTTTTTGAGACAGGGTCTCGCTTTGTACTTCAGGCTGGCTCTGAGCTCACTATGTAGTCCAGGCAAGCCTCGAACTCAGCAATCCTCCTGCCTCTGCCTCCCGAGTGCTGGGATTACAGGCCTGAGCCACCACGCCCGGCCATAGCAAAGTCTTTTTAACCTCATTTCTTATCTCAGATGATTAACATTATTTGTGTAAGTACAACCTTTTTATAAGTATTTATCAAGCTAGCTAGGTAATATACTGTAACCAAATTTGCAAATTATATTTAGGCTTAATTTTAATTGAAATTATTATACTATTTCCCAACAGTCTTTTTAAAAATGATATTATCATATCTTTCCACTATTCTCTTAAAAATAGTAACATTTACTATTTTAGGGGTACAATTTTATATATTTTGACAAATATACAGTGATGTGACTGCCATCACTATAACATTATATATTATTCCCATCAGAAAGTTCTCTTGTGCCCCTTTAGAGTCAATCCCCTCCCCCATCCCTGTCAGTGATCTAATTTCTGCCACCACAGTTTGCTTTATGTTATCATTGAGTAAAATCCCACTGTATGAGCAGGCCAAAATTCATTCATCCCCAGTTCATGGACATTTGGGCTTCTATAAATATTTACCTAGAGGTCTCTGTGTGAATATATGTTTTCATTTGTCTTGGTTAAATATCTAGGAGAAGGATTGCTGGCCCTATGGCAAGGATAGCTTTATCTTTATCAAAAACTTCGTGACTGTTCTCCAAAGTAGCTATATTCTTTTGCATTCTCACCAGGAATAGATAGCAATTCCAGAGGCTCCATACCCTTCCGTCCTCATTAACACTCGGAAAGGTCAGATGAAGAGGGAGAGGGATGCAGAGAAAAACTGAAGGGCAAGGTATTTTCTTTCTTTTTGTTCTAACAAACAGTGTTATCACAAAGTTCATATTTTCTATTGTACTTATGATGTTAAGTGCTTGCTTACAATCAGTATCTTCCCTTTGCTAAAGTATCTGTTCAAATACACATTGTAAGAAATCTTTACCTAACCTAAGATACCAATGAATTTTCTTCTATGTTTCTCTAAAACTTTAGTTTTCAGGATTTACATTTAAACCTATTATTTATTTTCTGTTCATTATAAAAATAGAGTATGAGGTGAATCACTTTTTTACAAATATATGTGCCCTGATTCTAGCACTATTCTTGAAAGGGATATTGTTCTTTTAGTGAATTACCTGGATTCCTGTATTGAAGATCAGCTGATATATATATGGGCTCATTTCTAGATGCTATTCAGTTCTGCATATTAACCTCTTTCACTATCATCCTACCATTTCGATTACTATAGTTTCATAGAAATTTCTGAGTAGTCCTTTAATTTTGTACTTCAGTTAAAAAATGATGACAATTTAGAATCTTTTTAGAAGCACCTTGTCTATTTGAAAAACAACAGCAAGAACACAACCTTTGGAGATATCAATGGACACTGTACTGAGTCTGTAGGAGGATTTGAGAACTGGTGTTGTATAATCCTCCAGTCCACAAACACAAAATCTTTTGTCTAGATCTCTTGAATTTCTCTCATGACTATTTCCAAAATTCATACATCATATCTGTTGTGTTAGATTTAATGCTAAGTATTTTATATTTTTCAATGCTGTTGTAAATGGCTTTGTCTTTTACCTTGATTTTTAATGTTTTCATTGCTGGGTTACAGAAAAACTTTGGGGTTTTTATATATTTACCTTGAATCCTCTCGCCTTGCTAAACCCATAATGTCAATAATTTTAGTGTTGCATTTTTTTAGATTAGGAGGGATTCATTGCATTAACAATCAGCTTGTCAATTAAACATATTTTTTTCCAATCTATATACATTTTATTTTTTCTTGCCTCATTAAACTGCATAACCCAGATGCAATGGGTTCTGAATAAAGGTGGTAAGAATTAGTAAAGGAGATAAATTCCATTTCATCATTAAGTATAATATTTTCAGTCTATGTTTTTCAATGAGTCAGAGCGAGAAGTTTCTCTTCAAGCTCTGATTTGGTAAAAATCTTTATCAAGAATGAATGTTGAATTTCGCCAAATAATTTTATGCATCTCATAATGATTATATGGTTTTTCTCCTTTAATATGTTGATATAGTATGTTTCATTGGTTTTAACTGTTAAACCAACTTTGCCTTCCTGGTATAAACACCATTTGTTTGTCACTACTCCTTTAAAACAATTATAATGCTTTATTTTCCATCTCTGTCCCACTTTAGGATTTCAGCAAGTATATTTGTGTTCTCCATTTTTAGGAATTGATCCACGTCTTGAGAAAGGACTAATAAATAAGATTACAAAAATTGCCACCCCTTCTGTATCCTACATTTCAGAGAGTAAGTAATACCAGATCAATAAACATAAAATATTAATTAGGACAATAGAGTGCAGTATAACATAACGTACCTTTAAGTGTAAGTAACCAAATAAAATTCCAAATTTTTCAATAAGGAATTCACTATTTTATAAAACTTCATGTTCAGAAAAATGAACTGCTCAAATCATTTCTCTGGGGCACTGTCCACTCTCCAACTCCCTGGTTGTGGTTGTTGACCCAAGCGACAGGACAGATTTCATGATTTGGCTTGCTAATTCACGAATCAAAGCTATGATTTCAGGGTTTTAGGTCCCGTGTTTTTTCATGGTCATTGGTACCAGTAGGTTCTGCCACAGCTTCACAAGTGATATCAAAGGTAGTAGTCTCCTGGAGGGTGAGTTCTATTTTCTTTCTGAGAGTCATTCCTGAAAGTCTAGCCTAAAATTTGTTTCCTTTGTCCTTCTACCAGTTTCAAGAGAATGATTCATTAAACATCTTTCTGCCCAGAATACAGTATTTCATGTGGTTACCTGCATTGTAACCAAACTGTTATAACTATTTCCACCTGTGTGTTAAAGAAGTAAGCTATCAGCTACACGAGAGACTCCTTTCCCTTCCTCATCAGGATTAGGGTGGGAAATTCTTTCTAGTAGGGGAAGGTGAATCATCAAAGAATCCAAGAAGTTACCTTGAAAGCCAGAGTCAACGTTGAACACATACTATGTTTTCAGAGTTCTGCCAAATGGGCAGAAAGAGAAGGTTCCACTTCAATCAATATCACAGTTTAAACAGGCTCTTTGTTTAACTTACTGAACTATGTCATGAGGCTTGAACTGACTTTAGGATTATGGATTACCTAAGAGTACACAGAATGCCTAGAATGTTCATCAAAGTGAGAGAAGGAAAACTAGCTTCATCATTCAACTCAAAAAATCACCCTGCAGTTCTACAAAAAGTTGTTTTATTATTATTATATGCCATGCATTGTATGTGCTTGTTCAGTTTGGTAATTACCTGACTACCAAGAGCTATATAGGATGTCCCTGCAGAGCCTGAAATCTTTTCCTATATTCTCTGCTTCTTCCTACAGTCTTTGATCTCCAAAATCTATATTTAGTTTGAAATTGTCCAGCCCTATAGATGTGGGTTGGTTCAAGGACTTCTTTTCATATCCAGATTATTCATATTCTTTTGTTAATATCTTCTGCTCAGTTTGGCAAAGCATCAAGGTATGCCAGGTCCAAGGTTCTCAAAGGAGACTTCTAGATGATCACAGGACTTAAGAGAATGCAGCTACTGGATACTGAAATAAAATGATAACATATTCTTATCAGGATAAATATTCCCCTTTATTTATAAAACTAGAAACAGTTCTCATCGTATTATTATGTGGATTAAACTGAGTAATATTTGAGAAAGTACCTCACAGAGGTCAAGGCACATAAAAGTTACTTGTTTCTTAATCCTATTTGAACTTCACTATGTGTATCTGACTCTAAATCTCAAAACACAAATGTCTTTCAACTGCATGTATAAAGTATTATCTTATTGAGTTTGAAAACTCATTTGGGTCAACTTGACCTCATATGGAAAGAAGAAATGGAAGCTAAGAAGGTGAAAAGTGTTTGAAGAAAGTTAAACCAATTGCTAATCAATGATACAGTTAATCATCCCCATGAAAGAAATTTATATCTTACTGAAAATGAACAAGTTGTAGTTAATGGCAGGATATATCTCTGTATTAACGTAAGTTCACTGAAATACCATTAACTCTCTTTGCTTCACTTCCTCTATCTTTAAAATAGTGGTTATGGTTATAGTTGATGGCTTTTATGAATGTCAAATTAAAAGTTATGTTCCCAGTGGGAGATATGCATTTGTAGATTTTAATAATATCTTCCCCTCCATACAACAGCTATAGGAAGTTCCCCAGGACCTGAGCCCTGGTATAAACACACGCACATTGATGGAGGTTATATTTATGAGTTTGTAAAATAACACTAATAATGTCCCTTGTCTGCCATATGTCCCAAAATATTTTCCTTTCACAGTCAGTGAAAGGAAAATCAATCTGATAACTTTGTGAACAACCTTCAAAACTAATTGAAATTGAAGAGGGGAGGATTGCAAAGATAATAATGGACATCTAGGGAGCGCTTTAGAAAATCAGGCCCAAGATTTCACAGACCTACATATAAAAAGAAGTTCCAAATATGGTCAGATTATCTGCACAAAGAGATTTTGCCCATATGAAGCAGAATTGCCTAAAGCTCCCAAGAAAGCTGTTTTCCTTCATCCCTGGTTTTAAAGCAAGAGCTACAACTAATGAAATTGACCTTCAACCTGACAAGCCCAGATGACCCTGAAGATAGTATTTGCCTGTTGGACTGTACTTTTGTTTGGGGTTTTCTTTTGAACTATTTAATATAATTAATACTCTGATCAGAGAAGCAGAAATTCTTTTGAATGTAAAGTACACTGGCAATTTGCAGTGCAACTAGCAGTTGGAAACTCAGAACTGAAAATACATAAATAACATTCTGAGCTTATATAATTATGTTCTCTGAATTGTGCCTCTCAGAAATGCTGATGTATGCAAGAAGGTGACGAGGAGTAATATGTTCATGAATTCTCAATGGGTCTCCTGGAAATGCACAGAGAGGCACTGCAAGGATAGTTTTTACTCAGCACACTGGCATACAAATTCCTAGGGAGAAGCTAGAGTAGATGTGGCTGGCACTCTAATCAGAGCTCTACAATCCTATACTCTTTCTGTGTCCCTTTCCCAACTTTGGAGGGCTTTTTCTCCCAACAGTCTAGTCTTGTTACAATGAATTTGGAGGGTCACCAGAGGGCTGCTGGAGCCACTTTGCCTGAGTGCACTGAAAGCAGGAATACCAAATGGTTTACAGCAAAGTATGGCTGAAGTGTGCCCTGGTGTGAAAGTTCAGCTCCCTTGCTCTGGGGCCAGACAGCATTGAAACACAATCTTCACTTCAATGTTCCCTTACCGAATTGGGCTGGTGCAAGATTCTCCTGGGAACATGTCCTTAATCAACACCTAGGCACAAACTGTTTACTAAAAGCCTTAGTGATAGAGATTAAAATAAACTACATCTAGGCTCTATGTAATGCCTATAGATGCAAAAGAAAGTCACCAAAGATAAAAGAGAATGTAAAAGTATACTCATGTTCACAGCAGCATTGTTCATAAAAACTAAAGCATGGGAACAACTTGGGGTCCCCCACAAAAGAATTAAGAAAACACATGTGATATATACAAACAGCGGAATATTACTCAGGCTTTACCAATTCTGACATATGCTACAGTATGGATGAAATGTGAGGATATTGTGCTAAGTGAATAAGCCACAAAAGGACAAATATTATATGAGGTATTTACAGTAGTGAAATTCATAGAGACAGAAAATAGAAAGGCAGTTACCAGGAAAGGAGAGGAGAGAGTGGAGAGTTATTGTGTGATGGCTACAGAGCTTCAGGTTCGCAAGATGAAAATCGTTCTTTGGATGAATAGTGGTGACATGCACATCATTGTAAAGGTATAGTTCTCAGTAACACTGAACTGTTCATTTAAAACTAGGTTAGGGTGTAAAGTTTGCATTAGTTATATTTTACCACAATGAAACATTTGGAGGGAAAAGAGAATGTGAGGATCTGGAAGTCACATGTAGGTCTTGGAACACTAGACTTGAAGAAAATGCCTGGAGATAAAATACCACCAGGTACCAACAGATCTCTCTCTCCCGGCTCAAGCTAACAACTGTCTTGTATCCGAGGCATCCAGAGCAGGCTAGTAAATGCTGAGAGGGTCTAACAGCTCTCCTTAGGGTCAATAGGTTTCATGGAAGTGGCTAGGTTATTATTAGAACAAGAACAGTAGGGTATCAAGAGGGTCAGGAGGTGGGGTGAAGATCAGACATCAGAAACTATGAGATAAAATCTTAAAAGTATGCTACCAACTGAATATTGTGTCCTCCAAAGATTCACGTTAAGGCCTAATGTCTAATGTGCTAGTGTTGGGAGTTGGACCTTTATTAAGTCAGAAGGGATTAATGCCCTTATAAATGGCACTCAAGAGCGTTCCTTTCATCCAACTATTTACTGTGTGAGGACTCTGCTGGAGATAACCATGTATGGATCAGGAAATGAGCCCTTACTGGATATGAAATCAGCTTCTGTCTCAATCTGGGACTTCCAGCTGTCAGAACTGTAAGAGCAAAATTTCTGTTGTTTATAAAACACCCCGTTTGGTATAGCCACCTGAACAGACTGAGATAAATAGACAGTAGGAATTTATAAGTCAGCCAGAGGTAGGCTTTGGGGATTCACCAGGGAAGGAGCTTAGTGTCTGACAGCTATTACATCTTCTCGGAGAGATAGTATGCATACAAATCACCCCCATCACAAAAGCCAAGACATGATGTACCCCACAAGGGATATACAAGTTAAATACTATGGAAATATCAAGTAGAAGGAAACTGTTTCCAGATGAGATTTGCAGCAGCTGGAATCATGTGAACAAAATACAGAAATGGTGTCTTATAGGGTATAATCTGCTACAGATTTCTGAGGACCCATGATACAAGTTATAAATGCCCTGGTACATTGATTAAAGCAATTGCTGGCTGCAGCTAATCCTGGGACCTACCCAAGTGTTATGTTTAAATGTCACACACAGGCACTCAAGCATTCGAAATGTTCCCAATATACACAGTCATTTGTTATGCGTGCTCAAGGGTCACTCGAATTGAGAAGTTTCTGTTCACTGTCTGTTGGGGAACGGCCAGAGTACTGAAGAGAGGATTTCAGCAGAGTCATTTCAGCAGGAAACTTCCTTCCTTACAAGATTCTGTCTAAAATCTTTTGATCCCAAAGAAAAGGCCCAGACCAATCTTGATCTTCCACTTCTACAGTCCGTACTAATGTGTTATATAGATCTCCAGAAACTCAGAAGGCAGATGTCCTTTTTCCCAAGGGAAGCAAGGTATCGCTTACCTTCATAGAGTCAATACTGACAACTACCATCACTTTTCAAACATATAACCAGTAGTGATGGTTTGTTTAATAATTTGAAAATAAAGCCTATAGAGGAAGAAACACAATATGGACTTAAGCTTTCTCCAGGATTTCTTGTCTTGGTGAGTGACACCACAGTCCACCCATATGTTCCAGCAAAAACCTGGGAGTAATCACTGGCCCTTGCTATCACCTACATTTGACTAATTGCCAAATCTTGGTGTCCCTGCCTGATTTATAGTTCTAGGGTCTTTTCTCTCCTTCTTCATTTCTGATGCATTGGTCTATAATCGTGGCTTAGTGAGACCATTCTGATAACTTTCTATCTTCCCACACTCACTCTAACTGGTCCCTCATGTTCCAGATGACATTGTGAATTTAGAAAAACAAAGAAAACCAAGCAAGAAATAATGTCAAGGGACATTCTGCAGTGAGACCAGGGTGCAGGGCGGGTTCTGGAGACAACATGGTCATCGCAGCCCCAAGCAACAAGCTGGAATATTTACATTCCCACTCCACATCACTCCTGATTAAGGCTGGCCCACTGACCCCTGGAAGCACTTCCTGCTCTCCACCTGGGCAGGACAAGTGGATTCCAGCTGCTTGGGGCAGCCCTCCAACTGGAGGGCACAGGTGCAGCCTGCGGGAGTGGAAGAGCACCTGGCACAGGTGTGCACAGAAGGTAAGGCATCCAAAGGGACCTGGGCAGCACTAGCATTGTCTCCAATGATGTTAGCATGAAACTTGCCAGTTTGTATTTGTTCACTTGAGTAAGCAACTATGCAAATGGTACAGTAGGATCTGTAGAGCCAATAATCTGCTCTAAAAAGATCAACCGTTTCAGTTGTGACCAAAATCCATGTTTGTTTTCTTGTTTGTTTGTATTCTCATCTGACTCACCCTTAACCTAGGCTTTGTCTCCCACTGAAAATGCCGTGCTCTCCTTTCTTGGCGTCTCTAGGCTCCTCCCAGCCTCTAGGCCCCTCCCAGTCTCTAGGCTCCTCCCAGCCTCTAGGCTCCTCCCAGTCTCTAGGCTCCTCCCAGTCTCCCTTGCTGGATGCTCTTATTTTTTCAGAAATCTAAATGTGAGAGATTATTCTCAAGACTTTCTCCATTCCACATTTTCTTTCTTCACGTATTCCCACAGCTTTTAATACCCTAGTGTTATCGTTTCCTCATTTGAAATCTCCAGGCTTAAGTCTCATCTATCCAACTGCTTACTTGGCATCTTCACTTGAATATTTTTTTTTAAAACTATCTCAATTTCAAAGTGTCAAAATTAGAACCTCAGCTCAGCCCACATTTTGCTTCCAGATGGTCAAGACAGTGCCTGGGACTCGACCTGATTGTTCCCTAAACTCCTGTACCTAACCCCACAGCATCCCACATGGGCCACACTTCCAAAATCCCACTTCTTCCCACATCCACTGCTAAAACTGCTGTTCAACGCTGGTCATTCAGGTGGCTGACTTGTCATCTCCTGGCTAGTCTTCCTGTATTTATTTCTGTCCCCTTAAAAGTCACTTTTCACATAATAAAAGAATTATTATTTAAAATTAATTCTGAAAAATTTTTAAACTAAAAATATAAAATTAACTTCTGCCACTATGCCACTAAAACTTTCCTGGATTCCCCCTGATATTTTAAATCCTGCCACTCCCTGTATTAAAACACTTTGAAATGTATGATAGATACTGTGAAATAGGAAGAAATGTTCAAAAGTAAAAGGGAAAAGGCAGTTAGGGGAGAAAAAGAAGGGAAAGAAAAAACTGATGGTAAAAGAAAAGGAAACAAAGCTTACGTACATAGGGCATGGGGCTGCAGGGAAGGCAGGGGAATGGTAAAAATGAGAATCAAGATGTGTCATGTACAGGTACAAATTCTGAATGTGAATTCGTTGAATGTGATCATACTGTATGTAAAAATGTACTAATAAAATTGATTTAAAAAACACTTTGATGGCTTCCAGTAGCATTTTTAAATTAAATTCTTTATTGGTACATTTTTTTATACACATAATGATCACAATCAACATTGGGAATTTGTACCAGTATATGACATGAGTTAATTCTCGTTTTTACCCATTTCCTTACCCGCCTTACAAATCCACCCCACACATACTTTCTTTCTTTTTCCTTTTTTTAAGGTCATATTTTTTCTTTCACCTCATTACTTTCCCCTACCCTTTTCCCTGTTGCATTTAAAAGTAAGTACTACAATGGCCTATGCTGCCTGGCTTCTGTATTTCCAATATAATCTCACATTTCCTCTACTTATTTTGTTTTACCACATAAGATTTCAATGTTTTCTAGGTACCTCTCTGCACTGAGGCCAATACATCCTTAATCCCAGATCTTCACATGGCTGATTCTTCTTCACCCCTTCAGACCTCAGCCTTAAATTTCATGACCTCAAAAAAGCCTTGATTTTTCACTGTTGTTCCTTATCCTGCTTTGCTGTGGACCTATGTCTCCTCAAGACTTATCATAGTTGTGCCTATATTTTTGTTCTTTTGCTCAACTCTTTGTTGTGTTCTCTCCACTAAAGGGTATGCACCTTGTAGACACCTGTCCTGTCTTGTTCACTATGGAATCCCCAGTGCCCCAGCCAACCTGGCCATGTGAGGTGCTGAATAAAGTGAGGTGCTGAATAAAGGTTTTATGAAAGAATAAATGAAACATAGAGCTGCTACAACTTATTTCACTTTTCATCCTTAGGTGACTAGTTGAAATCAGTTAAAGCATTATAACTGTTTAAAAGACCTGACTATAATCTCAGATATGGAGCAAGGGAAATTGCAATGAGGGGAGGAGCTTCTTCCATCCATCAATTAAACAAGGCTTATAGGTGACAAAAATCTGCTCAGAATGAGAAGACTACACTAGTCCTCTGCAGAGGCATAGTGTGTCTTTGGTAGGCAGATGGCAGTGGGGACGGTGTGACTGTGATATTTTTAAGGTGTTTTGTGTCAGGTGATTAGTTTACCCGTTTTTTTTGTTTTTTAAATCCCTGGCAAATCTAGGGAGACTAGCCCCTTGGCAATCATTTCTTGAAACTAGGCAATAGTGCTTGATTTTTTTCTCCTCCTTTTGAAGAGTTTAATTATAGAAACTTAAGAGAAGATCCAATTTAGATCGTTGGTTTGGGGCCCAATTTCTATATTATTCAGTGATGCTAGCTGGATGTGCTGAGTGTGTGAATACGGCAAGAGGATGCAGCAGACGCTCTCGAGGCCAGAAATTTCTTTTCTTTACAGGATGCATAGTTTACCATCTTTGTCAGTGCTAATGAAGATGAACAAACCGACACCCTCAATACTATTATTCAATAAAATATGGCTTCTACCAAATACCATTTAGTTATCTGACAAGCAATATAATGCATACTCATTTAAAAAAATGGAAAGGCAGAAAAGCCTTCAAAAACAAAAAAATGTAATAATCCCCAACAAACTTTACCTAGAAAGAACTGCTCTTGCTTGCATTTTGTTGTCTTGATCAGCTTGCCTGCTTCTGAGACAAAATACCTGACACCCATGATTTAAAGGAAGTAAGTTTACTTTAGCTCCCAGTGTGAAAAGTTTCCGTCTGTGACCAGCGGCTTCCATGCAGAAAGATCCTGTTAAAAGGACAGGGTGAAGCCAAGTTGCTCAATTTCTAGCAGCCAAGAAGCATGACGCAGAGGAAGAGGCAGAGAGGAAGGGACCAAGGTCTAGATACTTCCCCAAAGTCAGGACCCCATAACTCACTTTCTCCAATGAGAGGCCCCGCTTCCTAAGAGCCCATTCACTTATGAACTTATCCAAGGGTCAGTGTCCTCACAATCTAATCACCTCTCCAGGAGTCTCTTACACCTCTCGAGTAGGGTCTTCCACATATAGATGTCAGTCAAGATCCATAGACTCATATGATTTATATTGTAGGTAACAAGCAAATGAAGTAAGGCATTTTGGCTAGTGACAATAGCTGTAAAGAGCACACAAAAGGTAATATGACAGAGTTAATTTCTTAAATGGTGAGGAAGAGAGAGATGATTGCTTTAGAGCAGGTTGGAATGGAGCTTTTTTTTTTTTTTTTTTTTTTTGAGACAGGGTCTCACTTTGTAGTTTGGGCTGGCTCTGAGCTCACTATGTAGCCCAGGCAAGCCTCGAACTCAGCAATCCTCCTGTCTCTGCCTCCCGAGTGCTGGGATTACAGGCGTGAGCCACCACACCTGGCTGGAGCGGACCTTTTTAGGATGTCACTATTTGACTAAAGAAAGGAGAACAGTCATCAGAAGAGGTTTTGGAGAGGCAGAAGAAACTGCACACGCAAGAAGGGGTGGTATCTATAAAACAGCACTAATTGAACATGTTTGAATCTAAAGAATATAAGGCAGAGACTTGTATTAATTATATCCTTTAGCCAACTTTGTGCATACCTTTTTGTTTATGGTATTTCTGACCTAGAGGATTTTAATGTTTATATAGTCAAATAAGTCTAGTTGGTTTGTGTGTGTGTAATTTCAACCACTAGAAAATCCTTTAACTCTCAATGAGAAAAAAAAATGTGCACACATCTTCAGTATTTTTTTATTATGCCATTTATACTTCTACAGCTCATCATACTATATGGCAAGGATTTAAGTGGACATTTTTTTTCCTAAGTAGAATGTCTGAGCACATCTTGCTGATGATCCTTTCTTCTCTGCCCTGCTAACTGTGATGGCCTCTTCACACAGACATCCCTTGGTGCCTGCAGGAGACAGATTCCAGGACTCCACACCACTACCCAAACCCACAGAAACTCAAGTTCCTTATTTAAAATATCACAGTATTTGGCTTTAACGTACACACATCCTCCCATATACTTTCAGTTATCTCTAGCCTATTATACTTAACATAAATCCTGTGTAAATAATTGTTATGCTGTATTCCTCAGGGACTAAGGACAAAGAAAAAGGACTGTGCATGTCTAGTACAGGTGAACATTTTGAAAAGTATCCTCCATCTGTAACTGATCGGGTCTGCAGAGGGGGAACCAAAGGGTCTGGGGGCCCAAGTGTACTTATTTATCATGTGGAAGGCTGAGGAAGAGAGGAATGAGGTGAGCAGAGTGAACCAGACAGCCTGTCAGGACATTTCTCCTGGCCAGAGTTTGGAGAGAGGATAGTGGGTCAGGAGTTAGAAAGGTAGGCGACCAGCTGGAAAGCTCCAATAGTCATCCAGACAGAAGAGCTTGCACGAGGATCATGACACCAAAAATGGAACAGAATCCCGGGTAAAAATAAAAACACTGAAGACACTGTAAACAGAGCTCACCAAATGGCTGGATGTATGGCTGAAAGAAAATAAAACAAGGACAATGATAACTTTGAGTGGAGCCCATCATGTAAAGCTTCTGTATTTTGACTGATGTTACTTACTCAACTCAAATCCCCACTCTTGCTCTTTTATTATAAATTCAAGTTAAAGAATGGAACAAGGAAAAATCACCTAACCTTTCTCAGAACCTGAAAACAAAAGCAGAGTCTAATTTCAAGTTGTGTTGCACACCTAAAGTCCTTAATCCTGTATATCCTTCAAAACTGCTTTTCTGAGTTTACATCCAACGGCTGAGTCCTATTTGTTTCAGCCTCAGCTCTCCAAATCTTCACCCCTGCTTCTTTTTTCTTCAAGGTAGATGCATGGCTTCCTTCTCTCTGTCCCTGACTGACCTTCCCCACAGGAGGAATTCAGCTAACCCTGGGGGGTTATGACAGATTCTAAGATGGCCCAGTAATTCTTAGCCATAAGTCACTGATCAATTAACTTTATTTAAATTTCTCTTGGTTCTCAAATTAATATTCATCATTCCCTAATTAATACTCTCCATAAAAATCCTTCCAACTCAATCACTTAAATAAAACAATTCCCCCTCAGTGCTTTCCCAGGTGGTTTTAGAGGGAGGGGACAGCTTCCATCATGTCTTTTGTCAAATCATTTTTTGAAGATAAGAATTATAAAATACTTGAGCAGAAATATAAAAATAGCGGGTTTCCACATACTTCTGTGACTTTATAATATAAAAGCTATGGCATTGTTTATCATGTTTACCATAAAAAAGATTTTTAAGACAAAAAGCAAATTATGGTTTCTAGACAAATGCATATGGAATTTTTCTTTGGTAAAAAAATCTCTAGAATTAGTCATAATTTTTGCACACACACACATATCTTAATGCCTTAACTTTGAATTTAAAAATGGTAAAAATTATATATTATAAATGTATATTTTACTATGATTTTTGAAAACTAATGATATTAAATAGATTCCAAAATAAGATCTCTGTAAATACCCACGGGAGGACTTTATCATTACATTACCAGCGTTGTAAACTGCATGGCTGGTCATGTTTCACTCTAAGCCTCCTCTACGGGAAGACTCAGTCCCATCTTCCGCCCTCCCTGGGGGCTGTGCAAGGCTTCACGGCTTGTCTGTTTGAACTGACATGATTCAAGGCTCCTTTGCACTTTCTTGTCTTTATTTTGTCTTTTTTTCCTTCTTTTTCATTCCTATTTTTAATTTATTTTATCTTGCTACTCTAGGTGGATGTTTGTAAGAGATTCTAAATCATTTTAAGAATCCAACAGAATACAAATAACTTAAACATCAAAATATAGCCAGAGATGGTGTAACTGATTTTGTTTCTCATGTGACCTTTTTTTCTACTCTAAACTTGAAATAGTCCTTGTATTGAAGTCTTCAAGAAATCCTATTAGGCTTGAGACACATTTTTCTTAGATGTCTGGCTTTCTCATGGTGAGCATATTCTTTTTACTGACTATTTATACCTAGTATTTTCCATTGTTAATGGGACTCAAACATCAGTCACCAATGCATTCCAAATGCAGGAATAATGATGAAATATCCTGAAATCTGAGAAACAGCCTCTGTTGGTGAAACAAATCACACACACCCTCTGACAGCTTTTTACTGCTTTCCATGATTACAAGGAAAAAACAAGCTTAGAGATGTCCTTTTGTCCAAAGTGCAAAAATGCCTCGCCTTAGAAAAATAAACAATAGACAATTATGACATGCATTCCTCTTTATGAAAAATTGGAGAAATATAAATAATTCCTCAGAGCAGCAACTCAAGCTTCTGTCTTTGGGGATTGGGGGATTTCCCATAAAGTAGAGGCTGGTTACCATGGCAGAGACTATTTGGAGATAAAAATCTAAATCTCCGTGTTTAGTTTGAAATAAATATAGAATAAATGGACATATATAGTACCTTTTAGGTAATAGATGAACCATAAAAATTATACTGCTGACAAATGTAGTAGCAAAATGAATACATTTATCTATTTACTTAACAATATCTGTTATTCATGCTGAGCATTGTACTAAACCCTCAGGATAACACAGTGGGAAAAGATGCTTACTCCTCAATCAAGGAAAAAGAGATACAAATGCAGAGAAGTATAATGCAGATATTATGTAATGCTAGTGAATACAGTCTGGAAGATTAGGGAAGTTTCTAGAGAAAGTGTCATCCATGGAGATCTGAAGCGTACACAAGGGAAGGCCAGTATTCCCAGCAAGACTGCACAAGAGACAAAGAGAGTTTTCTAAAGCGATGCGCACACCCAAAAGCCAGACCAAAGGAGGGAAGAAAATGGCACGGGTAGAACACATGACTCCTCCCGCCTGCAGCAGGGTAGCACATAAATGGCCTGAGAGAAGGCTAGAGGAGGAAGCAAGAGGTGGTTGAATGATCTGGGGGTCATTAATAATTGCACTAAAGATTTTAAAGCAAGAGAAGAACATGATTATATTTACACTTTAGTAAGACATAAATACATAGTATCATTGTTTTTAATTCCAAGAGTATGATAGCAGGGTAGGTAAGAAATGAGAAAGTCCTAAATATTGCTCAAATATTTTTATCATGTACTCACATCTGTGAAATAAGTTTGATCAATGTGTCTTTGTTCTGTATTTACTTTCATATGTATAAAATACAAATGGGTATCATATTAGTAAATAAAACTAATCAATATGGGATAAAAACAATAGAGAATTCAGATATTATCCTCCTCCCTCCCAACAGGCTAAATTATATATATATATATATATATATATATATATATATATATATATAGAGAGAGAGAGAGAGAGAGAGAGAGAGAGAGAGAGAGATGATGATGATGATAGATAGATAGATAGATAGATAGATAGATAGATAGATAGATAGATAGATAGATCTGACTGCCCACACTGTACTCTGGAGGTCTCTGGCCTGGATTACGACAGTAGAGGTGAAATACAGAAATATGAACAAGACAGAGAAAAACAAAAGGTACAGAAGTAACAGGGCATAACTGAGTGGATATAGAAAAAAGAAGCAAAACAAGTCAAGACATGGTGGGGTTTCTGGCATGAGCAGCCGGTGCCCCGCACTGGGTTTGGTGCACTGGCCAAAAAGCAGTTTAGATGGAAAAGAGTAAAACACCTTTGTGCAGATGAAAGTGAGATGGGAACGTGTGGGAGACATCAGAGAGGCAAGTATAGAGAGAACCGACTCCCCAGCGGCTTACGGAGAGCAAAGATCAGTTTACCCTTCCAGCTACACCCACTAGTCACTTAAATTTCTCATTCATAACTAAAGTGGGGAATTCTCTTTCCCCCAAATGCCCATGGATTTCTTTTCTATTTGGAGCTGTATAATTAGAAACTGCACTCAAGAAACTTTGACTTTTCTGTATGAAGTTATCAATTTTCAAGAATCTTGGCCTTCGGGTGTAACATAATATTCATCTACTGTGTCAGGGGTTAGCAATAGGTTCTATTAGGTAAAACATTGGAAACACTATACAGCTGTTAAATGAAGTTTTGATAGTTTTTCTATGACTTCAAGGTTCTACATTTTATGACAACATATTCAGTAATAAGAATTTCTATTTTAATAATAATTTGGAAAACTCTAACAACCTAAAAATATCTACTCTTTGCTAATTCCATTTAATGCCATTCAGGCAGTCAATGCAAGGTTCATTTGAAAGCCCCTGCTGTCAGTGACTGAGGCCCAAAAATTGTTTGAAAGAGAAAGCAGAAAAGGTATAAAAAAAGTCAGATTGGCCGGGCGTGGTGGCTCACGCCTGTAAACCAGCACTCGGGAGGCAGAAACAGGAGGATTGCTGAGTTCGAAGCTTGCCTGGGCACCATAGTGAGCTCAGAGCCAGCCCAAACTACAAAGCGAGACCCTGTCTCAAAAAAAAAAAAAAGTCAGATCATTTTAACCCTACCTATAACGAGTTTAACTCGTCTCCTCTGAATGCTCCCTTAAACTAGAGAGGTAATAATTAAAGTCAGAGTTGTTACCAGGTTTTGCCTTATGTTCAAAGATACCAAAGACAAGTCATCATCTGTTGGAAAATGTTGATCTTCTGACATGTTGATACTTTTGCATGTGACGTTCACAATAGCCATGTTCAAGCAAATGGACGAAATTCTACTGGAGAAGCAAAGTACTTTCTCGACAGTCACAGAAGGTAAATTCAAGACCAAGATTCAAAGCATGATCTGTTTGACCTCAGCACTGGTGGTCCTAACTGCTTTGTCCCAGTCTGGCCCACCCACACGCTGACCAAGTGTTCTCATGCACCTGTGATCAGGAAAAAAAAAAAAAAAAAAAAAAAAAAAAGCTGCTGCTATAAAATTAAAAGCTTCAAAAAAGGCTGAAGTTTTGCACAAAGCCACCTAATCATGGGCATGGAAACGAAAATAAATCTGGGTTTTTAGCACCAAATACAGAACTACTGTGCTATAGCACATGCAGGAGCACACAGTTTCTGTGCATGCACACACACACGGGGTAACAGGCTCTCACTTCATAACTGCAGGCTGCGCTGACGCCAGGCAAGAAATGCATCACCTTACACTGAAGAAGCGTGAAAGCAGAAAAATCAATCTAGCATTTTAATAAAAAATGTGAGAAACTGAGAAGATGAGCTATGGTGCAATCACTTTGGGCGGATCTGGCTGTTTTGCTATTAATCATTTCCCTACCGCGCAGTCAGCGGAACTTTATTTAAGTCTACTCATTGTGTGCTGAGTCCAGGGCGGAGGCACTGGGACCAATCGAGAAAAGGTTATAAAGCCATCATTGTATCTCAAGGACAAGGAACTGGGCCCAAATTGCAGTCTTCAAGTGGAAAGATTAATCTCAGGAAGAGACATTCATTTTTCCCTAAGACTGGAATATTGAAATTCCCTGACATGACACCTTACATCGTAGCAGTTGCAAATCTTGAATTTCAGATAAAATCTTGTAACACTTCTGGTATCACTTATCAATCACCCCTTCTCTGTTTTTCAAAAGAATTCAATAATCAGATTAATAGCTTATCACAAGGGTCTTAACTTTCTTATACATCAGTTAATATTTATTAATCTTTGCTTTCTGTTTCCAAACTAATTTGGGAACCTAATAAAACTTCGTCAGAGCTTTCAGTTTACTCCTCCCTGGTGTTTACACTGAGTCACTACAGATGCTTGAGTTTTTAGAGAATGAAAAGTGTGTTTACCGAGATTTTTTTTTTTAATTTACCCAAAGAGGCCAATTGAATACCAAGTGCACTGGAATCTTGAAATAATGGTCTCTTAAAGGCAATACTCAATAAAACAAATAATGCCATCAGCACCATCATTATCTCTACTGATCATACTCAGTTTCCCAGCGTTACACTTTCTGGATCCATTACTGATTTCCTCCCTGGAAATGCACGTCATTGGGGGTGTATACAACGTTAGCCACTTCCTTGAACTGAGGTCAGCTGCCATTGCTTTACCAACTTCCACAGCTCGTCCAAGGGAGAGATGTCGACTCTCAGCATCAACCAACCCAGCAACTGTAAATATCTCTTTCTTAAATATCAGCTTCCCTCCTGAGACAAAGCCCCCTGAAGAAGAGGCTGACTTTATTTTAGTTCTTCCGTTGCTTATTTAAGGAAAAATTCAGAACCCCAAAACAAAAGGATGTATTTGTTGAGTTTAATATTCTACCTATTTTCCTTACCTAAACTTTAATCTTATTGCAGTCTTAAACATATGTAAATGTACTTTATGACTTCCTCTTCTTGTATTCTTTCCTAAAACTGAGATAATCACAACATTGTTTAAGAAATTTTGCCAAAATGTACAAGTTTATTAACCAGTTGCTCAGGGGCCTCTGCACACTTTCCCACTGCGCTCTCCTGAGTCTTCCTTGCGCCCTCATTTGATGCCATGCTCTCTCCACCCCCAAGAAAGGCAGCTGATTCTTCTCCCTCAATGCACCAGCAGAAAGACCTCATGATTCTCTGATGCTGAAAACAACTTCTTCCTTGACAATACTGTCTCGGGATAAAAAACCTGCCTAAGCAAAAGTGAAGTCACTGAAGTTCCCATACTTGGCCTGCTGAGCTCAAAATCTGAGATTTCACTGGCCATAGGTCCCTTATGGTTTTGCTGTCCACCCTGATTTCATCGTCTCCTCCACAAATTATTCTAGCCTTCAGGACCAATAGTAGCCTCTGGCCGTTCTATTTCAATGACCTTCAAATCTCCTAAAGTGTGGTATGTGTCTTCCTATCTCTCCTAAATCTGACCAGTGTGACTCAGGTCTATACGATGCAGCTCAGAGGTGTAATACCCTTGTTGTCTTGTTTGAGGTGCAAAAGAATCTCTGATAAAGGGGAAGAGTGAGATTAATCTATAGAAAATTATCCTTTTTTCCAAAATTTTCTCCAGTCAACATATCCATTTACCATATTTGGTATATGGGTGCAGAATTTGACTTCATATTTAAAACAAGAATGAGGAATGCATGAATAAAATTTTGTCAGCAGAAATTACATGCGTTTCCTTCCATCAGACCATTCCAGGGCATGTATCAACCAAATGCTGACTTTCTAAACAAGATAGTCGTCAATTTTGGGCAGATTAGTAAAAGCACACTAATTCAATTATCATTAATTTTCTATTTTCTGAGAAGTAAGACTGGTTTAGCTACATTACATGGGAAGAAAATGCTGTCCTAAGCAAATCAAGACAAAGTAGCAACAGGTCCACAGATGGCGCCAATCTCTAATCCCCTTAACTTATTTTTCAAGAACTCGAGAAGTACCAGTATCACAAATCCTAACATTCTTCATTCATCCAATCACTGTTATTTTGTTTGTGTCAAACATCAGCCTTCAAGCAATTTTCAACCTCATTAAGTACAAACTGTAAATTTCCTGATTTAGAAATCATTCTTGCTATCATAGCTCCATTTAGCACCGGACACATGCCAATAAAAGTCATGTATGTATAAATTAGGAAGCATGGCAATAAAATAAATAACCCATGAATTTACCACTAAAATATTCCACGAAATGTCTTTATTAATCTTCATACTCCTCCCACATCTCCTCATCTGCCTCTTTCTATACTGCAAGAATTAATCAGTACCCTAAAATCTGTGCATATTATTTTTGCTTCCCCTATGGTGTTATCCTATTTATACATATATTTAATTATAGATGATAGATATTTCTAAATGTTAAATTAAGCTTTGTTTATCCATTAACTTTATAAACTTTTTTTTGCTAGATGGAGTCTTTTTAATTCAGTGCTACAGAGTTTCATCATATTGCAGATGTTTAGCCGTAATTTGTTTATCATCACTGCCATGTAATATTTCACTTCTTTTTTTCTTATGATGATGAACATTTTGGCTGTTTCCAGTATTTTTCTATTACAAACAACACTGCTATGAATGTCTTGCACATGTACGCTGTATGTATTGCTTCTCTAGGACACAGGGAAAAATTCTGCTTCCTGGAATATCATCAAGTTTGAGAGTGCTGAAACCATTCCCAGTATGGCTTTACGAATTTATACTTTCCTTAAGAAGTTATACACCCCACTCTGTTAATAGTGGTATATTTATCTTTAAGTTTTACCAATTTAGTGCATGTTCAAGGTTATAAAATTTACACTTCCTTGATTACCAGTAAAATTGAGCATATTATGTGTTTATTGGTTACTTGGATTTACTTCGTGAAACAGCAGTCTAAATCTTGGAAGTCTTCACGCCGGACTACCCATCATTTGCTTATTAATTTGTTGGTGTGCTTTATGTTCTGAAATCATTAGTTCTCTGTCAGTTACAGATTCCTCAAATACCTCTCTTAGTTTGCAACTCTCTTAGTTTGCAACTGTCTTTTTACCTTCCTCATGGCATTTTTTGGTGAACAGAAGCTCTTTATTTTAGTACAGTTGAGGACATTTTTATTACCCATTATGTTATGCTAGGGGTACTGGACACTGCACCCAGGAACATTTGACCACTGACCTACATGACCCACCACCCCTTTTTATTTTGAGATGAGGTCTTAGTAAAGTGTCCAGGGGGAACTTGAATTTGTAATCATCCTGCCCCATCTTGCAAAAGTGTATCTCTTAAGGGACTATACTTTTGACCAGTATTTAATGAAGTGTGTTATTAGGATCACCTGAATCAGAACCACTTAAAGATTTTTATAATGCTAATTCTCAGGCCTTATCTTTTTTAATGAATATTAAGTAACTTTCATACATCAAGTTCTTTTCTAAATGTGAGAGTATAGAACTAAAGAAAATAGGTAAAACACCTTGACACTGCACACCAGTTTTTAGGTATGGAAAGGAAAATAAATAAACAAAATTCATGGCATGTATTCTTGCCTTCCTTCATTTCTTTACTTTAGGACCCCTAGCTGATCTGACCTAAGTTATTATACTGGCTGTTATAAAAGTAGGGCATTGACAGCTTTGCAGATGTAATCAAAAAGTTGCAGCTATGACATATGTTTGGCCTTGAGGATTTCATCCTACGGAGAACTGCTGAGAGGCAATAAACAGCACCAGTGAGCTATAACCTCTCTCTTTTCTTCTAACCTGGAGAACAAGATGCTCTGATAAATACTTGTGTAAACTTTGCAGAAACCCACCACCTTAGTTCATGTTTTGACATCTAATCATATTAGTGATGCACACACCCTGAGCCTGCATATGGTTACTACATACTGCTATGCAAAATTATATATAGTTACTTTACACATAAGGCTCTTACTTTTCTCAAAAAAATTTTTTTTCAAAAGCCACTGTGTCTTTAACACAATCTTTTTCTTGCGGTACTGAGAATTAAGCCCAGCGCCTTCTCAGTGAGTTACATCCTCTATACCTTTTATCCCTTGCTAATACATAAAGCTGTCTGGCTGGGCCCAAGCTTGCAATACTCCTGCCTCAGCCTTCCAAAGTACTAGGAATACAGGCATGAGCCACCATAATAAGGCTTTTCCTAAATGGAAAACTTAAATATTATACTTGAAATTTGCAATAGAAATATTGAATCAAAACTTCTTTAAAGAATTATGGAAACTGCACTTTAAGAAAATGCAACACTTAAATTAGGACAGAAAAAGATCTCCTGTCTAATATTGCTTATGGATTCTGTGCAGATTGCCCACTTGCAGTTTAGTCCAAAATTCTCCCTTTGTGCTCTCACCTGTATTTTAGAGAATTACAATCCGGGAACTACATTTGCAAGACTCCCTGCAGCAGAGTTCTGGGATAGAGCATGCTAATGGAAGGCCCTTATGGAAAATTAGAAGGTAGAAAACCAGGAAAAACCCTCACTGTTTCCACCAGGTGCAGTGTGAGTGAGGAATTCTGCAAGTACCTCTGCAACTTTCTGATTTTCTGAAAGCTAGTGGGAAACATGCGACCTAGCAAAGAACTTCCTTGACTTTTTACGCCTCTTATACATCTAATGATTTTTCAGTTTTCTATCTTGAGTTGTTTGTTTTTTTTGCTTGAAATACCTAGAGTGGTTCTATTCTTTAGACTAAGCCCTGGATGGTACACCATGCTGTTCAACACTATTTTCTCTTTTTCTTGTTTTCTAAAATCCAAGTGAGTCTGCCATGGTGGCACTCACCTGTACTTTCAGCACTCTGGGAGGCTGAGGCAGGAAAATCGAAAGTAGGTACGTAATAGTAATTTCAAAACTTACCTCTTGATTACAAGCAAAACTGAACATGCTTTAATTAATGTATTTTCCATTCACAATCTGTGTGAAATTTCATTATGATCTATTAGAACCCTCTCTTTACTGATTATTGTTATATATAATATCCTAAAATACTAATGTCTTATGTATCAGATGTGTTGCAACTGACCCAAAATGATCTGTAGGTGTGTTATGGTTGTGATTTTATAATATCAAAAGAGCTTATCATTTTTGCCAACAGATGTAAAAAATATTTCTGAATCTTTAGATTTAGAAAACTCTGAGCTATCTTGAGATCAGAGATACGTTTTTCATGTTTTTGCTTCTTATGTAACATTCAGATCTTTTCTTTAGCAGTGAAAACGATGTATGGTCTTAAAATTTCAAGCCATGGAGGAGTGTCTTGTTCAGGCTCTTTCCTTGTCTACCTCAAGTCCCTGTCACAAAGAAGTTCAATTTAAAATGCATCCTTCTGTGTTTTTTTAACGTATGTACATATAAATATTTTCCTTTTTTGATTATGCAAATATTCTATTAAGTGGAGATACATTGCTTATCTAGAGTAAAGGTAAAGAGAAATTTTTTGAAAATGAAATGAAAATTTAATTTCAAGGTATCTTAGATGTAACTCCAGAATTCTATGGGGACATGGAGAAAGAAAGAACTTTAGAAGGGGAGAAAAATAACTTGTTCACATATTACAATAGAAATATCCATTAAGTTCCTTACCAGTTACTACTCAATTGGAAAAGAATCAAATAGTTCAGTCTTTGGCACAAATAGCTGCTCAATAAATATTAATTAATTATTTAATTAGGTAACAAAGTTGTCTCCAGGAAACATCTTTGGGACTGGGGAGTCTTGATTAGGAATGTGAGGGGCACAGGTGGTGTTGTCGTTGCTTCTTCCAATTAACAGTTGGGAGTTTCAAAAAGAAAGGAGGCTATGGGAGGTGAAAGTCTGGCTATGCAGATGGTGTCAGAGAATGAAATTTAGATTTCTGGATCACAATCTAAAACACCAAAATGATAAACTCTGGGTTAGAAATGCAGCACATGTTACTACTGCAAGGTTGCATATGTTTATCCAAAAATGAGCTAACTTCGTTAAAGGGTCTTAAAAATGGAACAGATGATCTGGACACTGGTTGAAGTTTCACCTCAGTTAAGCCTAATTAAATCATGTCTTTGTACTTCATTCTTCTGGTCACTTTCAAAAAGAAGATAGTATCTAAGAGCCCTGGTAACCCTAATATTCAATGTATGTCTAAGGCAGAAAAGAGAAAATAAAACCCAATATATTATCCTCTCAGTATGGGGACTCAGCAGGTGTGATCTGGAAGAAATTACAATAAGACTGAAAATACCCATAGAGTCCACAAGACAATAATAAAGAGCAGATTCAGAAATAAGAGTCATAGTTTCAGATGGCTACATACCATTATGTAGGGTTTGAGTAGAGAATAAAGAAGTCTTTTTTTTTTGAGACAGGGTCTCGCTTTGTAGTTCAGGCTGGCTCTGAGCTCACTATGTAGTCCAGGCGAGCCTCGAACTCAGCAATCCTCCTGTCTCTGCCTCCCGAGTGCTGGGATGACAGGCGTGAGCCACCACGCCCGGCACTGTGCTATGTGGTATTGATTGCTGGTGGGCGTGAGTCTCCACGCCCAGCATTGTATGTGGTTACCGGGGATTGAACTCAGGACCTTGCGCTTGCGAGGCAGGAGCCGGGAACACTGAGCTAAATCTCCAGCCCAAGAAGTCTTGATATTGTAAAAATGAAGACAAATACAAATATTGTTGTAGTCTTCAATCTTGATAGACTGCACAGAATTAGATTATTGTGACTTTGGCAAAGAAGAATATTATGGCAGAATACCCTAAAGAATACAGGCACAAGAGTAAAAGATATCAAATCTAACAATGTACTTATCCATTCATTTGTTCAACTGAACAATACTCAGACATTTACCAGTAAGTATAGTACAACTAGTCAGAATACCCACATTATCCAATCAGAAGAAATACAAGCTGGCAAGTTATGTGTTGTGAGATACCTAGTGTGTGTGTTCCATTGTCTATATCCCTGTGTTCAGAACTTAAGCAATTAAAGACCTCAGGTGTATTGTATGCATGTGTGTGTGTGTGTGTGTACCTGTGTAAAAGCACATAGGATGCCTTTCCAAACATGTTTCTCATCTTTAATGACATCTTAACTCTAAATAACAATAAAATTATAAGATTGCATATTTTTCCCTTTCAAGAAAAAATTTCAATTTTAATTTAATTTTAAAATGAATTTTACTATAAATGTTTGGCTTAACTCTGGAAGTTGGAATGAAACATCCAATAACAGTAAGTATTTCCCATGCCATAAGTGTACAAGGTGTGTTTCTCTTACCTTTTCTATTTTCATACTGGGGATTGAACCCAGGACCTGCGCTTGCCAGACAAGTGTGGTGCCACTGAGCTACATTTGTGGCCTTGTTTCTGTCACCTTTACATGTGACATCCAATTCAAATAAATCTTAAACTTGTAAGGTCTCAAAAGTTTCCCCATAGAAATGAGAAATCACTGTCTCATTGTTCTTCAACATTTATCCCTCCTGAGGAGAATTCCGAGCCAGCCAGAATTCTTCTAGTTTTTTGCAAGTACGAATTATATGTATTGAGGTATTTTTTTCTGCATTTGAGTAAATTCTGCCAATAGTTCTCTGGATGTGACTTTTATTCAATTTTCATTTTCATTTTTGCAGACTTCTTCCAAGAACTCTCCCCTTTATGTCTACTTATGTATTTCCATTTCATTTTTGTACCATTCTTTTCTTTTTCAAAAGACTTATACTTACTCACAAATAGTTTTCTAGAATACATGTATTATAATAGAATGTAAAAATACCCTGACTCTGTTGGTCCTAGCTCTCAGCTTCAGACTCTGAGTTAGGCTGCACCCTTTGGCCCTATGCTGTCATGGTAGATGTTGCTGAAGTAATTGCTACTTCTGTTGTCAGTTTCTACCAATACCTGTGAAGTAGTCTTCCTAGACATTATATTTACCAATAAACCAATATTTTTCATAACTTTGTTCAACATGTATGTGGATACTAATCAAATGTCCTTCCTAAAATATGGTCTAAAATTAAGGGCAGGTTGATATACTCAATCATCTGGTAATGGCATATTTGGTATAAGAAAACAGCTATTTTGATTCCATATTTTTTCTCAGTGCTAAACTGTAAGAATGTAAGAATATACCTCGGGCTGGGGATTTAGCTCCAGTGGTACCACACCAACCTTAGATGATGCACAAGGGCCTGAGTTCAATTTTTGGTACCGCCAAAAAAAAAAAAAATGTACCTAGATACAGCAGTGTGATGAAGAATGGTACTGTATTTACAAGTGTATCTGGAAGTAACATATAATTCATAATGACAGCCTAATCTATAATTACTATTCTTTTTTTTTTTTTTGAGTCAGGGTCTCACTTTGGAGTTCAGGCTGGCCCTCAACTCACTATGTAGCCCAGGCAAGCCTTGAACTCAGCAGTCCTCCTGCCTCTGCCTCCCAAATGCTGGGATTACAGGCGTGAGCCACCACACCCAGCACTGTGGTATGTGGTATTAATGACTGGTGGGTGTGAGTCATCACACCCAGCATTGTATGTGGTTACCGGGGATAGAACTCAGGACCTTGCGCTTGCGAGGCAGGCGCCGGAACCACTGAGCTAAATCTCTGGCCCTATAATTACTATTCTTTAATAGAGGATTCAAAGTAAAGCCAAAACCAAAGAAAATATAGTAAAATAAATTGCCACCAGAATGGTGTAAGTGAAAGGCATAGAACACTCTATGCAGAATAATGTGAAAAATACAATAACTTGGAGAAAATTGAAGGACTCCTTTCAAAGTCATAAAAAATGCTTCATAATCTTCCCTTTAGCTTTCTCATTTGCCTAAAAATGCCTGTAGAGTTATGCAATTACAAAATGAAATGCAGCATGAAAAGTGATTTGCCATTTTATGCCAGCCAGTGATTAAGTGATCCAGTTTTCAGCAATGTCAACAATCATTAAGAAAAGTCAAAGATTAAATACTGCACAAAAACAAACAGACTAGGCAAATGAGTAAATTGTGTTTCAGAACTTACAGATACTTCATAATGAAATTTTGTACTTACACCTGTAAATAATGATGATATTATTAACACAAAAAAACTATTCCACTGAAATGTGTTTCCTTTATCCCTTCATAGCTCTGAGGTGATAAATATTATGAATAGTCATAGTCTTAACCCTTTGATGGATTCTAGCTACACACGATCACCTTAAACTCTTTATCCCTATGTTGAAAAGTTTGACAGGTACTCATATTATCCTGCTCAGTAAGTAGTCTTGCTAAATATTTAATAAACAACAAATTGTCAAAACACCAATTGTAATGAATTCATAGAAGTTTATATGCAATTTTCTGTCATTTAACAGTTGAAAGATAAATGAATTTTTGTACCAGATTCAGTCACCTGCAACCAAATATAGAAAGGACATGATGGAGGAAAATGATTAAAGAATGTTATGTGTATGTACAAATTTGCCAACATAAAACCCACTATCTGTATAACAGATATGAACTAATAAAAGTATGGAAAAAATTTGTTTCTAAAATTTAGGCAAATTATTTATCTAATGCTTTTCTTAGTTTGAACAAAAACGGGGATTTAGCTCAGTGGTTCTGGCATCTGCCTTGAAATCTCAAGGTCCCGAGTTCAATCCCTGGTACCACATACCACAATGAGAGGTGTGGTGGCTCAAACCTATAGTCCCAGCACTCTGGAGGTAGAGGCAGGAATATTGCTGTGAGTTCAAGGCTTGCCTGGGCTACATAGTGAGTTTGGGGCCAGTCTGAACTATAAAGCGAGACCCTGTCTCAAAAAAAAATAAAAAAAAAACAAACCTGGGCCAGAGATTTAGCTGAGTGGTTCCAGCGCCTGCGTTGCAAGCACAAGGTCCTGAGTTCAATCCCAGTAACCACATACAACAGTGTTGGGCATGGTGACTCATGCCCACCAGCAATCAGTATCACATACCACAGTGCTGGGCATGGTGGCTCACACCTGTCATCCCAGCACTTGGGAGGCAGAGACAGGAGGATTGCTGAGTTTGAGGCTTGACTGGATTACATAGTGAGCTGAGGGCTAGCCTGAACTACATAGCGAGACCCTGTATCAAAAAAAAAAAAAAATCAAAGAAATACCTCCAAGATTATCTAGGTACTTTCAGACCCCTTGATTTTTAAAATTTTTGTCTTTATTGATATATTGTATATACACATTATGATCACACTCCATATTGGGAATTTGTACCAGTATATGACAAAATTTAATTCTCATTTCTTTGCATTCCCCTACCCACCCCACAACACCCACTCCCTAAGTACATAAGCTTTGTTTCCCTTTTTTATTACCAACACATTTTCTTTACCCCTAATTACTCACTCCTCCACATTTCCATTTGAATATTTCTATTTCACAATATCCAACATACATGTTCTAGAATGTACGATGGATATTGTGAGACAGAGCCTTGATTTTTAAACTATGCTTTGCTTATTTGTCTTAACATAAAATATTAACTATACTAATTAAAGAAATTTAGAACACACAAAAATTAAGAAAATCACCAGCAGTATTTCCACACTTAGAAATAATCCTGATTAGTGTAGACACTTGTTCCAGTTATGCAGTTAATAAGTTTTTACAGTGACTTTCTCACACCAGAATACTTCATTGAGTGATGTTAATACATATGTGAAAAAAACTAATCTTTGCCCTCATATAATACATTAACCAAGTAAATTTTAGTCTGGATAATTTGAAAGTATTCAATCAAACTTTCCCCTAATTTATGACTTATGAATTTTCTGAAGACCCACTACAGTACTCTGTTCTTTCACTAGAATGAAAGTACCATCAAGGCAAAAATCCAGTCACTATAGGTTCTAGCACTTAATAAGTCTATGCAGACACTTCATATATACGAATATATATATATATTTATATATATTTATATATATTTATATATATATATATATATATGTACCATAACTAGAAATACAGAGGTCAAAAATATATGTAAAACTACATTTTAAAATTGGAACTTGAAATTGATTGTATAAAAACATTGAAAAATTTTTACCAGAGATGTAGCATCACTATGCTTACATGTTTAAATCTTTCTCTGGCTATAGAGTGGACAGTGCTATGGAAATGAAACATTTCAAGTGCTACTTAAAATCTCAACATGAAAGATAATGGTAACACATACTAAAATACAACTGTGGCCTGAAGTGAAGTCAATACATTTAAGAGATGACTGGTATAGAATTTGGGGCTATTGACTGGGTGAGAGAAGGAGAAGGAAGGAAATCAAGGACCACTCCAAGGTTTTGGGCTTTTCAATAAGGGAGATGGTAACAGTTACTGAGAAGGAAAACATACTGGTTGAGTTTTCTGTTGCTTGGTCACAATAATCACAATTTAAAGGAAGAGATGTAAGCTCACCATTTTGGGGGGATCCATACCATGGTCAGCTGGTTGCAAAGCAGAAACATCATAGCAGAAGGGAGGGATGGAACAAATACACTTAGCTCATGGAGGAAGGGAAGCAGAACAGGTGAACAACCTCAGGTAAGAAAGGTGCGAGGACCACATCTAATCTGCAAGGTGAGACCTCCAGGACTCACTCAGATGCACCTAACAGTGAGCTTTCCTGGTCTTCTGACCATTTATTAATACTACCAAGTTGACATATGATTAATGGTTACAGAGAAGTTGACTCTGATGAAAGGAAAGGAACAAGAAGAAACTGAGATTGGGACAAATTTGTAAGTAGGATTTGGATAGATTAACACTATAAATTGTTGAGTTTGAGATGTTTGTGAAACATACAAATAGAGACATACAAAAAGTAGACCAAAAAATACTGATCAAAAGCCCTGGGAGGAGATTCAGGCTGGAAATAGATTTAAAAATCATTTGAGCGAAGATACTAAGTGACCAGTGTGAGTTGGTCAAAGTCCTTAGAATGAGGGTATACAGTGAAAAGAGAAATAAACTTACCATAAATTATTATAGTATCTACATAAATTATTGTGGTATCTTCCTTGTATAATAATTTATGTATCAACATAGTTATTATAGTAGCTACACTTAATTAAAGTGATTGGAACTATAAGAGAGACTGAGGATCAACAGAAAGGAGTAAAGAAGCCCAAGGGAGTGTGTTGTTATGGAAACCAAAGGAAAACCTTTCAAGAAGAGGAAATACACAAGAGAACTGAATGTTAAAGAAAACAAATAAAAATTAGGATGGAAAAATACCTACAGAATTAAGTTAGCAGAAAAACATTGGTGAACTTAATAAATACAGATACAATAGCAGGAAAGAAAGATAAGAAATTAAAACAATCGTGAATAAATAATAAGTATTTAAGAAGTTTCCTATGAATAGGAGGAAAGAAAGGTTTGTACAGAAAAATAAATGTGTTTGGTTAGATTTCTTTAATGGAAAAGGCATTATAATTTTAAATATTTATGGAAGTTATAGTAGAAAGTTTATATTGAAGACTCAGAAGCAAAAAGATATATTATTTGTCTCGAGAGAGATCAAGAGAAAACAGATGGATAAAACAGATGGAAACGTTGGATATGAGAAGAGAGAAATCTTCAAATAGGTGAGAAGGATGAAAAAGAAAAAGAAAAGAAAAATGACAGGTTCACAAAAGTGGCAAAGGCAAGTTCAAAGAAGTTCCACTAGAAACATGGACCTTTCCTGGGAAGTGAGAAAGATTTTAATCTGCTGAGAACGTAGGGAGCACTGGGAAGAGGTGGCATCAGAGGACTGAGAAGGAAGAACACTTGGTCAGCTGCAGAGGACTACGGCGTGACGTGCTGAGGAAACCACTCGTTATAGATAAGTGGAAGTCAGTGATCACAAAGTTTATAGTGACTCAAATTTGATCAGTGGGTTTTCATTGACAGAAGATCTGGGTACAGTCAAGGCAAAGAGAGACGATTGGGGATTTTGCCAGACAGATACATTATAAGGACAAAGGGACAGGTGAACATGACAGATTTGAGCTTGATCCATACTGTGGCATGTATCATAATCTCTTTTAACTGCTGATTATTATTCTCTTTTGCTTATCATACCCACTATATTTTATTTTTTCCATTATAAATGCAAAGATTTAGATTTGTGGTGCTTTGAGACTATTATAACACCACTATTACAAATATTCACATACAAGTCTTTCCTTGAGGAGGTAGCTAGAAAAGAAGTTGTGATGTCTGGAAAGTACATGTCCGATGCTTTTATAAAACTGTTTCCCAAAAAATGGCTGTACATTTCCATCCTCGTTAGTAATGAATAATGGTTCTTGTTTCTGCACATTCTACTAACACTTGATATTGTCAGTCTTTTGAAGTATAGCTAAGACAGCGAGTATGTAGATTTTAATTTGCAGTTCTCTCATAGCATTTTAAGATGTGCCTTGACTTCTTTCCTTTACTTTGTTAGGTTGGGTTGACTCCATTTTACTTTAGTTCCTTGTTCTAATCCATCATCAGTCAATTCTTGACAACTCAAAATCTCATTTTTCTTTGACAGTACAATGTAGGTGAATTTCTATTTCTTGCTAAAAATTACTCACAAAAACATGCTTTTATTTCTGTCACTTTCCTATTTTATTTTTGTAGCTTCCAGAATCACTTCATAATTTTGTTATTTTCCATTCTGCTTTATTTTTCCTCGTTTTTTTCATCTTTGGATTATGATAGCTTTAATCTGGACTGTTGTCTACCCCCAAATAGGCTGGCAAATTTCTCCCTGAGTTCCTTCTCTGATAGCATGGCCACAAGAGAAGATGCAAAAGGGAAAGGGAAGTAGAATAGGGGTAAGAGAAAGGAAAGAAGAAAAGAAAAAATTATGATAAAAGAAAGAAAAACCGGAAACAAAGTTTTATAAATAGGAGGAGTGGAAGGGAGGGAAAGGGGATGGGGAAAAAAACAAGAATCAAGATATAGCATGTACCGGTAAAAATTCCCAGTGATTGCCAGGTGTGGTGGCTCACGCCTGTCATCCCAGCACTCAGGAGGCAGAGAAAGGCAGATTGCTGAGTTCGAGGCTTGCCTGGGCTACACAGTGAGCTCAGGGCTAGCCTGAACTACAAAGCGAGACCCTGTCTCAAAAAAAAAAAATTCCCAGTGATGAAAGCAATCATAATGTATAAATAAAATGTACCAATAAACTTAATGGAAAAAAATAAAGGGAATTTGCAGCCAGAGAAGAGGACCTGAAACTGACGGAAATCTCTGCAATTATCCTTTGGTAGCCACTCCTTTGTTGAAAACTCACTTCTGTCTTTCTGTGTTTGATTCCCCTTTCCTTGCATTCATTCTAACCAAAGGAGGCTTTTTCCTAATATCACCCATTACTGAGGGGGTGACCCCATCTTATTAGTAAGAAGTTATGTCAAGCAAAAGCCTTAATACCTTCTGGCCTCCCTTTTGGTATGATCATATAACTCTTTCAGTCCTATCACAGCCACATTCAAATGGTCTGTGGTGAAAAAAAAAAAAAAAAAACTTCACGTGGCATGCCCTTCACTATTCATCCTTCCTTTGTCCATGAAATTTAATCACCTTACCAGGATTCTCACCTTCTGTATTTCTGACCTGAAGATTCAAGTAGTTTTGCACTTAATAAAAATTATGTAATATGCCTTATTTTGCATTTGTCCTGATCTCTATCTGGTATTCACTCAAATTTGTAATATTTCTTATCTTCTACATCTATAATTTTCCTATTATCTTTATGCTCCATGTCCCTTTTCTCCTATGTTCTGAGAAAGCACTATGAAATTGTCTTTTGCATATCTCACAAAATTTCCTAAAATTTCATTCGTTTTATGTCCTAATTCTTATTTTAACTCTGAAATTATGCTTTTAATGTAACTAAAGTGTATTCTGGGTCTTTATTTTTGTATGTCTTATGGGAAGCTCTCTTCAAAAGAAACCACTGGCACAGCCAAAAGACAACCAACAACATGGGAAAAAAAAAATCTTTACTAGCTGTTTCTCAGATGAAGGGTTACTATCTAGAACATATAAAGAACTTTAAAAAATCAGTACCACCCAATTTAAAAAGCCAATTCAAAAATGGAAATCTGAAATGAACAGACACTTCTCAAAGGAAGAAGTAAAAGCAGCCAAAAAGCATATAAGGAAATGTTCAACATCACTGGTCATTCAGGAGATGCAGATGAAAACAACACTAAGATTTCATCTTGCTCCACAAAGAATGACTGCTATCATGAAATTAGCCAGCTATTAATACTGGTGAGGCTGCCAGGAGAAAGGAACCCCCTTTTCCACTGTTGGTGGGAATATAGACTGGTACGACCATTGCAGAGATCAGTGTGGAGATTCCTTAGAAAACCAAGATTAGAGTTCCCATTTGACCCTGCTATTCCCCTGCTAGGAATATATTTGAAAGAATTAAGAGAATCATATCATAGAGACATAGGTACACCCATGTTCATAGCAGCTCAGTTTGTGATAACTAAATCTTGGAAACAACCCAGATGCCCATCAACTGGATACTGGATAAAGATGTGTTTTATTTTTGTTTTGTTTCGTTTGTTTGTTTGTTTTGAGACAGGGTCTTGCTTTGTAGTTCAGGCTGGCTCTGAGTTCATATGTAGCCCAGGCAAACCTCGAACTCAGCAATCCTCCTGCCTCTGCCTCCTGAGTGCTGGTATTACAGGGCATGAGCCACCACGCCTGGCACTGTGGTAAGTGGCATTGATGGCTGGTGGGTGTGAGTCTCCATACCCAGCATTGTATATGGTTACCGGGGATCAAACTCAGGACCTTGCACTTGTGAGGCAGGCGCCGGAACCACTGAGCTAACCCTCTGGCCTATGTTTTGCTTTTTAAAAAATAAAGTGGAATATTACTCTGCTATGAAGAACAAGTTTGAGTCATTTAAACTCAAATGGACACACCTTATGGACACACTAGTAAGTGAAATAAGTAGGTCACAGATATGTAAACACTGTATCTTTTCTCTGGTATGAGAACCTGTAGATGTAAATAAGTTCTAGAACATATGATAGATTTTTTGAAAGAGGAAATATTCAAAGGTAAAGGGGCAGGGGAAAGTAATCAGGGGAAAGAATAAATATGATTTAAAAAGAAAAAGGAAGCATATGTATATAGGGGGTGGGGAGATGTAAGCTAGGTAG
>PVIC010014497.1:0-36501 GCA_004025085.1 Thryonomys swinderianus | reverse complement strand
AATGTAATAAAAAACCTACCAACAAAGAAAAGCCCTGGTCCTGACGGCTTCACTGCTGAATTCTACAAAACTTTTAAAGAAGAGTTAATACCAGTACTTCTCAATCTCTTTAATGAAATTGAAAGGGAAGCAGTACTCCCCAAATCATTCCTTGAAGCAACCATCACCTTGATTCCAAAGGCAGGGAAAGATCCCACCAGAAAAGAAAACTACAGGCCAATCTCTCTAATGAACATTGATGCAAAAATCCTCAGTAAGATACTTGCAAACAGAATACAGAGAGTTATCAAGAAAATCATACACCCTGATCAAGTCAGATTTATCCCAGGGATGCAAGGCTGGTTAAACATACATAAATCAATCAATGTCATATACTATATTAACAGACTCAAGGACAAAAACCATATGATTTCCCAATAGACACATAAAAAGCATTTGACAAAATCCAACACCCATTTATAATCAAAACCCTACAGAGAATTGGAATCGATGGACTTGATCTCAATTTAATACAAGCTATTTATGAGAAAACAACAGCCAGCATCATACTCAATGGGCAAAACTAAAACCTTTTACACTAAGGTCAGGAACAAGACAAGGATGCCCACTGTCACCACTCTTGTTCAATACAGTTCTGGAAACATTAACCATAGCAATCAGGCAGGACAAAGATATAAAAGGAATAAAGATAGGAAAGGAAGAAGTTAAACTGGCATTATTTGCTGATGATATGATATTCTATCTAGAGGATCCTAAAAACTCAACCAAAAGACTGCTAGACTTAATTACCAAATTTGGTAGTGTTGCTAGATACAGGGTCAATGCTCAAAAATCAGCAGCCTTTGTCTACACAAACAGCAGACTCACTGAAAGAGAAATTGGGGAGGCAATCCCTTTCACAATAGCACCCAGAAAAATGAAATTCTAGGAATCAACCTAACAAAGGAAGTGAGAGACTTCTACACTGAAAACTATAGGACTCTGAAAACTGAGATAGAAAAGGAAACCAGGAAGTGGAAAGATATCCCTTGTTCCTGGGTAGGGAGAACCAACATCATCAAAATGGCTATACTCCCACAACTACTGTACAGATTGAATGAAATTTCAATTGAAATTCCAATGCTATACTTCACAGAGCTAGAGAAAATAATACAAAAATTCATCTGGAAACACAAGAGACCTAGAATAGCAAAAGCAATTCTAAGCAACCACGACATGGCAGGGAGTATTACAATCCCCAATTTAAAACTACTATAAAGCTGCTGTGATAAAAAAAAAAAACTGCATGATACTGGCAAAGTAACAGACCCATGGACCAGTGGAATAGATTAGAAGACCCAGAAACAACTTTGGATACACTAAGCCACCTTATCTTTGACAAAAGAGGCAAACATCCCCAATGGAGGAAAGACAGCCTCTTTAACAAATGGTGCTGGAAAAACTGTGCTTTAACCTGTCAAAAGCTAAAGCTAGACCTATCTCTTTCACCATGCACAAAACTAAATTCACAATGGATACGAGACTTAAACATTAAAACAAAAACAATAAGCCTGCTGGAAAACAGGCTAGGTAAAACTCTTGGAGACACTGGCATAGGCAGAGACTTTATGAATAAACCTCTATAGCACAAGAACTAGCAGAAAAAATCAACAAATGGGATCTCGTCCTACTGAAAAACTTCTGCACAGCAAAAGAAGTCACTGGCACTGCTAAAAGACAACCAACAACATGGGAAAAAATCTTTACTAGCTGTTTATCAGACAAAAGGCTATTATCTACAATATATACAGAACTCAAACAGATCAGCCTCTCCAAGTTTAAAGACCCAATTCAAAAATGGGCATCTGAAATGAACAGACACTTCTCAGAGGCAGAAGTCAAAGCAGCCAAGAAGCATATGAAGAAATGTTCAACATCACTGGTCATTCGAGAGATGCAAATGAAAACAACACTGAGATTTCATCTCACTCCACAAAGAATGGCCGCTATCACAAAATCAACAACAATAAATGCTGGCATGGTTGTGGGGAGAAAGGAACCCTTCTCCACTGTTGGTGGGATTGCAGACTTGTGCAACCATTGTGGAGATCCGTGCGGAGATTTCTCAGAAAACTAGGACTACAGGTCCCATTTGACCCTGCTATCCCCCTGCTAGGAATAAAACCCCCAAAATTTAAAAAATCATATTGGAATAACAGATGTACACCCTTGTTCATAGCAGCTCAGTCTGTGATAGCTCAATCTTGGAAACAACACAAATGCCCATCAACTGGAGACTGGTTAAAGAAGATGTGGGTTTTTTTAGAAAATGGAGTATTATCCTGCCATAAGGAATGACAAGATTGATTCATTTATGTGCAAATGGAGACACCTGGAGGATATACTAATAAGTGAAATAAATAGATCACAGATAGGCAAATGCCAGATTTTCTCTTTGACATGAACACCTGTAGATGCAAATGAGCTCTAGAAAGTATGACAGCTTTTATAGAGTGGGAAATTTCCATAGGAAATTTGGTGTGGGAATGTAATGAGGGAAAGGAATAAATATGATTCAGAAAGAAAATAAAAGAGTATTATAAAGGGGGTGGGGAGGTGTGGGTGGGGAGGGATATAGGTAAAAATGAGAATTAACTTGTGTCATATACTGGAACAAATTCTCCAATGTTATATGTGATTGTGAGATGTATATAAATTGTACCAATAAAGAATTCAATTAAAAAATCTTTTGAATGTCTTCTGATATTCTTTGAAATCTGTACTAGTCAGATTTTTCCAGTGATCATTTTTATAACTTTTCAGAATGCTTATGTGGCATTTTTCTTTATTATTATGATAAATTTGCATTCTTTTTACTACATTTATATGGATGTTGTAAACTTAGCAAATATGTAAAATAAATATTTTAAATTATTTCTACTTCCATTTTCCTCTTAGAGCTTACACATACACTTTACATTGATTCTAGTTTATCTAATCCTCATTCTCCTCTTATATCTATCTTCTATCACCATTTTGCCATCTTCTTCAGCAGTATCTTTTACTTGACTGGCTACATTTTCTAGGCCTAACCTTGTTCTTTGGACTTACTTAAACCTATTTCCCACTTAAGCCAGTTCTACTTTCATTTAAGCCTTTAGCTCAAGAGTTAGGTCCCTGTAGCTTCTCTGCATATTTCTCAGGATCTGTCTTGTCTTGTTGACAACCTTCGAGTCATTGTTAGAGAGTATTTTATTTTTTTACTTAGCATGTGGCTATACAAGAAGAAACTACATTTCCTTTGATGTGGCTGTACTAGTTTATCCTCCCATGTAACTTCTGCACTACAAATAATCTGCTTTTCTTACACTGCATATTTTGTATCTTCCTGTCATCTGCATCATGCACATGGCAGTGGGCTTTAGCCCTTCTGCCAAACACAGTAATGACACAGTAACAAGATGGCAGAAACCTGAATTTCTAAGTTGCCAGATGGAAGAGCTGTTTGTCCCTCTAGATTAGCTGTACAGCCAAATGAAAAGCAAGTGATGTTGTTTAAATTATCATACCATAAAGTTTCCTGGATGGGAACTGAGGCTTTTCTGAAATGAAAACCATTGTTACTTTACTGTTTTTTAAAATTTATTTTGTCTATTGGTGCATTATATATACACATCATGATTACAGTCAACGTTGAGGACTTGTACTAGTACATGACATTACTTCTCATTTTTACCTTTCCCTATCCACCCTACAACCCTCCGCCCCTATCTGCACTAACTTTGTTTCCTTTTTTTTCACCCTAACCTATTTAAATGGTATTGTCTATGATTTTTTCTTGTTTTAAAGGATTCAAAAACTCAGGTAATTTCTATGTATCAGATACAGCCCAAACATATTTGTGAGGTCATAATTGTGAGGTCATAATTTGGAGATTCAGGGTTACATTACTTTTACCTAATACATTGATATCAATACGATACAGAAAATTCTTAAGACATTGATTCTGGTTTTTAAGCCCTAAATGTTAGTGTTAGAGCCCTTTATAAGTAGACTACAAAATTATAAATTCAAAATGAAGGTTAAAAGCAAACACTTACTTCAAATATGAAATAAAAGTACACCAAATTAAAACTTTTTTAAAAAACCTAAAGGAATCTCAAAATCTAGAAAAATGGGCCTGATTTATTCCCTTTATATAATTTATTTTATCTCTTTACTTTTAAGTCTTACTTTCTTTGATAATTAAATCCATATGACAATGATTCCATGCAATCATAATATATAGATAAAATAGATAGTTCTTCCATCATCATCTAGCAAGATTGATCAAAATTATTTTTTATCATTTATAATTGAGACATGGTTTAGTTTTGCAGTTAGTTCTGCCCATTACCAACCTTGGAACCCTGCAACCTTGCAATTGGTGCCTTCGGTGACAAACTTGAGACTTTCCACAACTCCAAGTACTTGTACATAGACATACATGGGAGTACTGGAAACCAATATATACATCCTATTTTGCTACACTTACCTCACTTTTGTCAATTTTCTAAAGTATTCTTTCCTCCTCTTTGGCTCTATACCTTCTACTTCAGTGCCCACATCCCACCTCTGAGAATTTCCTTTGAAGGTCAGAAGTTTAAAAACTGATAATAATTTACCAAATTATTGTTCCATTCCTTTAATTCTGTAAACTTTGCAGAGGCATATGGCCTCCATATGAATAAATTACTTTATGTATTAAGTAGTATCTCTTGAAAAGCAGAATGTTGAAGTTTAAATTTTGCATTCTACAGTGAACCCTTGATTTATGAACTTAATTCATTCCCAAGGGCTGGTTGTAACTCAAGTTGGTGTATTGTCTTCAAAATCTCTCTCCTGTATAATTCTAGACCACGCTTTCTTTCAGGCAGATCTCAGTGTCCTTAGAGTGACACTAGTCCAGGATTTTTCAAGTAACCCCACACTGGAAAGTTTATTGTGATGTTCCTTCCAGAATTACTTAAGGGTAAAATCTGAGACCATCTGGAAGCACAAGTGGTTGCCATTCAAGATGTAGCTCAAGACATTGCTCATTAGTTAAAACTAAAATTCTGGTTGTAACTCATGTCACTCTTATGTCAGGCCCATGATAACTGGAGGGTCTACTGTATCTACCACTGATATATTTCCATCCGTTTTTCTATCCCCCAAATAAATCCTTAAGCATATATGCACCCTGAGACTACACAAATTTCAATAGGAAAGCATCATCAAAGGTCTTAGTTCAGAATTTTTTTGGTTTACTTATATTTATTTTTTAAATCTAGAAATAAAGCCACAATTATCTCAGATAAGCAAGAAGGAAATGACAGTGGGCTCAGGGGAGATGACTCTACAAGCAGATGTTTCTGAAGGAAAACAAAACAAAACCCTCTCAAAAACATAAACCTATATATTAGGTGATAATAATAATAGAAACATTAGCAAATAATTCTAGATGGTTTAGACAGATTAACCACAAAGGGTTTTTAATAGACCATGTGGTTATGGAAATAAGTTATGACAAAAAGGAAAACTATTGATTTTGCCAACTACCCAATAGGAAGAGATTATTCCAGAATTAATTTGATTAAAATAGATCAAGACAAGTGCCATTTTTCTGCCTAAGGAAATTCATACTTGTAGTATTTTCATACTTGTTACAAATAACATTGCATATTCATAATTATCATTGCCATTAAAAACAAATCTGTAGTCACAATAAACTTCTTTTGTTCTTAACTTGTAAATATAACACTAATTAAATACCTAGAAATAAAATGAGGATCATAATTTACTCTCTGGGGATCATGCAATGATACTTTGTGTCTCTAAGTGTATAAGGTTTCACTTGATTTCCCAGTGGGGAAGGAAATGTGACAAATCATAAATGATGAATAACAATGTAAATAATCTTTGTTACATAATAAATGATTATTCTCTGGGTTTGCAGATAGATTTCATTTGGTAGAGTTCCAAACGATATCAGGAAAATAGACTTTAATGTTCTTGAGTACTAACCAATTTCGTTCTCAACTTAACACTCTAACTGAAGCACCCTGTCTTTTTATCATAAATATTTGTACTTTTTCCAGTTTACCTTGAACTTGCTGTATCAAGTTGCTTGTTTCCTCATGAAACTTTTAAGTAAACCTTTAACATCTGCTCCCTTTAAATGTATAGGATAATTGAGCCATAAACTTGTGGAAATTAAGTAATAAAATTACACATATATTAAGAGAATTTCTTGGTACACTGCATCATGCAATAGGAATGAGGATTTTACTTTCTGCCAAACATCATGATACCTGAAGGAGTAATAATTCTTAGAGCAACATTTCTTAGTCCTAGATATATCATCACATAACTTTCTTGGTTGTCCATGGTTTCCAATTTTTTTTGTAACATAATATATGGGAAGAAGGAGAAAATTAGAAATTGCCCAATCATACAAACATATGTTGATGGAAATGATGATGATAAATAGTAGTTTTCACTTAATGTATTTAGAATATTAAATGACAGTAGAGAAAACAAAGTGTTTAAGTATTCAAAAATATTACTGAACTAATACATTACCACATATGTGGCATCTTCATGAATTGTTCTTATTTTTCCCATATTCCTTAATTGTTTTCACCACAGATAAGAGCTTTAAGCAAATTCAAGAAACATTTATTTCTATCTTTCGTGTTTACTTTATTTATTTATTTATTTTGAGACAGGGCCTTGCTTTGTAGTTCAGGCTGGCTCTGAGCTCACTATGTAGCCCAGGCAAGCCTCGAACTCAGCAATCCCCCTGCCTCTGCCTCCCGAGTGCTGGGATTACAGGCATGAGCCACCACACTTACTTTATTTTTAAATATTTTAAAGATATGATTTTTAGAAGAGTGTTAGATACAAAGAAAAATAGAAAACGAGGTACATAGCTTTCTCCTCTACTTTCTTTTATCATCCATTACCCTTCCTCTCTCCCCCTGAACCTTCTAATTCTTGTTCCCTTCCCATTTGAAAGGGCTCTATTTTCATCATTTTTCTCCATCAACTCTTTTATTTTTCCATAACCTTTTTTCCCCTCCCCTTGCTCTTCCCCATTTCTTGTAGATTTGAAAAAGATCTCCCCTGTCATATACATTTTATATATTATATATAATAATTATTATCATGTGTGTTATTATTATATATATATAATAAAAGGGGTAGGTAACACTTAACTTTCTCTCATTACCTTCGGTGCTTTGTACATATCTGTTTGCCACCCCTCACTTGGATTTTTTTGTTTTGTTTTGTTTTGTTTTTAGTTTTTCAAGACAGGGTCTCACTTTGTAGTTCAGGATGACCCTTATTTCACTATGCAACCCAGGATCACCTAGAACTCACTGCAATCCTCCTGCCTCTGCCTCCCGACTGCTGGGATTACAGGTGTGAGCCATTATGCCTGCCCTTACTTGGTGCCAGCCAGTTACAGACTGAAACCTCTCTGAACTGTAAACCAAACAATTCCTTTCCCTTTTAACTTTGGGTGCCAAGTATTTTGTCTCATCCATGAGAGGAAAGTAAATAAACACACCCCATTAATATGTTTCCAGCATTTCTTATAGGATACATGTAACCGTAATAAATTACCTTAGTTTTTGTCTTGAGAATCTCTTTTTTTTTTTTTTTTTGAGACAGTGTCTCACTTTGTAGTTCAGGCTGGCCCTGAGCTCAGTATGTAGCTCAGGCAAGCCTGGAACTCAGCAATTCTCCTACCTCTGCCTCCCAAGTGCTGGGATTACAGGTGTGAGCCACCACGCCCGGCGAAAATCTCTTTATTTCTAACAGATATCCAGGCTGGGTGCAAAATTCTGTGGATTTTTATCTCCTCATTCTTCTTTGCTTTGACTATAGGATTCCATTTCCTCTGATCTGGAAGAGTCCTTCTGAGAGTCCTCACATTTGAAAATGCGGTGTTGTTCCTCTTCCTGCTCTGAAAGGAACCTTGTCTTTATATGTGAGAGCTTGAACATGACTTCAGCCGACTGGATTATGGTGAATGTGACTAGTGGTTTTCTGGTACCTGTATAGTCATATCCTTTCAGTTTGGAAAAATTTTTGCAAATCTCTCTCAGAATAGTCTTTCTACCCCTTTGGCATTCTCAAGGCCTTCTTGAGCTCCACTTACTCAAATTTTAGTAATTAATTCTGTGCCAAAATTCTCTTGCTCTTTGTTAATTCCTTTCCATTTTTTTCTTTCCACATTTCCGGTTTTATATTGTCAAACAGCACATCTTTGCTCTCAGTGACCCGTTTGATTTATGCCGTTATTGAGTAGCTCTATCATTATTTTCTATAAAGTATTTTTGTGCTCAAGGATTTCTGTAAAGTACTTTAAGATTATTTCAACCTGCATATTATGTTTGTCTGATGAAGTACTTTTGCGTTTCTCTTTCAGTTTGTTGCTTCCCTTAAAACAGCCTGAGCATTCACAGTGACTCGGGTCATGACTGCAGCAGGGTGCTGACGAGGAGACCACGGATGACTCAGAATCGATGCTCAGTCTAGCCCCCAAGAAGGCTCAGAGGGGCTGGTATCGATCCAGGCTCCTCTGCTGGAGGGAGACTGACAAGAACAGTCCTGAACTGGGGCCTCTATGGCTTTACATTGATAGAACCAAGAAACAAGGATGGGAGAAGAATAAAGGGGGTCTGGGCAAGAACTAGTGTAAGGGTCAAGGGAAGGTCAAGCTGGTCTGCTTAAGGACTGACCTCGGGGCTCCTCTAAATGATAACCTGGAGCCTGGAGTGGACGAAGCCTGCAGCATTCATTCCCTAAGGTCATGTGTTTAAGTCTACTTGGATTTGTGACCCTGCAGGCATTTGATCTAACCATGTGCTCCAGGAAGTTTTGGGACTGTGACTCCAAAAGCCCCTTCTCTCTGCCTAGTCAGCTCATGCATGCCTCTGGCCAACACCTTCACAACATGTTCTTACTTTATTGTCAGTTTCTAGTGCCTTATTTTTTCTGTTGGGTGAGGGCTTAGTTCTTTGAAAATCTTTACACTTGTTGGCGTATAATAACGTGCACTTTGAAAAATTAGATATTTATTCCAGTCTTCATAATCTGGTTTTGTGTCTTTCCCCCCCCACAGATTCCAAACATGCTTTTTATTTTATCTAAGCCTGTGATCCCTGCTGCTCTTTCTGAAATAAAGGATGCCTGAGGACCATATGTGTCATGGTGCTGGCGTGTGTGTCATTTGGGATGGACCAGGCCAGCCCTAACAAAGGGTAGTCTGTCCCCATAGTCTCTGCATGGGGCCGAGGGAGGCTGACAGATCTTACCTACGAATCTCTGACCTGTGGTCAGAAGCTACGGGATTCTTGTCAGTATGATGCTTAGATATTTATGCAGGAAATGGCCGTAGGCTCCTAAGCAATGACTTACACCTGCCCCCTTTTCTGTCCCCCCAGGCAGAAACTAATTCGCTCCTTATTGCCCTGCCAAGGTTTGAAGGACAGCTACATAGGCTATCACCCTGCATACCACTGGATTCTCATCACTCAGGAGTAGAGGGGCACGAGGTCATGACCAAAGCCCACACTGCTATGATCTGGTGAACTTATGTCCCCAGATCGCTATGGTCAGCCAGAGATAATGCTGGACCGAATACAAGTCCATTTCACTGGGACCTCAGTGTGCACCTGGCACTAGGTGGCTCCAAAGGCTCTATTAGCTGGAGGACAGAAGTTGTTAAGACCTAAGGGTATTAGATCCCAGCATGGTGAGCCTGGTTCAAGTGTGAAGTCTTGTGCGTGTTTTCTATCTTACTTTCCAGTGGTGAGAAATTCTCTCTTATTTCTAGTTTGAGTTTCTTGTTTTGTTTGCTGAGTACATTATGCCAAATATTTTCCTTACGTCAATTGATATGGTCACATTGTTTTATCTTTAGCGTGTATGTACACCAGAAAATACATGGATTATTTCTGAAGTAATCTTGTATTTCTAAAGTAAATTGCATTGGTTATGCTGTATTTATTCATTTCTTATTTCTGTGGATTTTATATATTGGCATTATGATGAAATTATCTGCATCTACACTCACAAGGGGATATTTGTGTGCAATTACTTTTTTATCCTCATTTTCTACCATTTTGAAATTCAGGTAATAACATAGAAGAGATTATGAAGTATTCATTTCTATTCTTTTATCTTGAGTAGAATGTGTAGCAAGGTTATTTCTTATTTAAAGTTTTATGGAATTCTTCAATGAAAACTTTCAAACCTACAAATCATCATTTTTAGGAAGTTTAGAACTATGAATTCAATTCCTTTAGTCACTGTGACTATTCAGTTTATGCGTTTCTTCATGAACGAATCTTCCTATTTGGAGACTTTCAGGGAATGGGTTCAGTTCACCTATAGTGGAGCACTCAGGTACTGAAGTTCACCCTGTCATTCTCCTACCCTTCCAGGGTGGGGTGTCCATCTGAAGGAAGATCTTTCCGATGTTCATAGTTCATTTTCTTTTCTTATTGTCATTCTCAGTAGGCATTTATGAAAATGATTAATATTTCCAAATCTGAATGTTATATATATTATAAAATACACTTGTTTCAATCTTTTGAGAGAAATATGTATTTATGGTATTAATGTCTACATGTATTTTAGATGCAGATAGAATAATAGATCTTAGAATAAAATACAATTGATGAATTTTCTGTACACTGCAATTTTTGTTTAAATTTAAAACTCAACAAAATAAATTAAAAAATAAATCAACATGTAAAAACAGTTAAATTTGAAAACTAAAACAGAAGATATGGAACACTCTTTAGTAGCCATTGGAGTTCAGATTTTATGGGGAGGTACCAAAGGATAAACTTTATTTATTTGTGCTTTAAGAACCACCCTGTATGATAACTGATCTTAATTAACATCAATTAAGATCTTCATAGAAAGATTTAACTAATAATTTTGAAAACAGTGAGTTCATTTTTTAAAAAACAGCCTGTATGATTTGTTTGTGCCAGACCCTGCAGGTCTGTCCTTGGTTTGTCAAACTCTGTCCATCTGCAGCTGCTTATGTAAGTGAGGATGATGGTAGCCCAATATGTAACTTCAGGAATGAAACTGGATATTCTTGCCACATTCATCGTGCAATTATAGCACTGAATGTGAAATAATAAGAAAATAATTCCCCCCATTTATTTATTATAGATATCTACACGTAATATATAACTTCTGAGCTAGGTTAAAGGTGATGTTTTAGCAATACTGCCTACTTAGCTTTGAGATTAATGAAAGATTGATCAAGTACCTTATAATAGGACTTCTATTTAGGGAGTCATGTAATCCTTACTAACCTATTTCTAAGTCTTAGATGTATGAAAGGTTTTGGAGAAGAATATATCCCAAATTTTGCAAAGAATACTGTAAGAAATACACAATGTTAGACATCAAGTTTTAATGAGAAATAAAGTGGCCACCTGCTGGTATAACTGGCATACATTTAAACTTCAAGGATGGTAATGAAATAAAAAAGCAAAGAAATAACTTTATATTCCATTTAGTCTTATCATTTATCTATTTTAGTTAGATTTAAAATCAGAGTGTTCCAGTTTTGAAGCTGAGTGAATGTGTCTATGTTGAGAAGTGGATTGCAAACACAGTGTTGGTGTTTTTTGGATTGTGTTGCTTTTAGTGCCCTGTAATTATCTATTTAGGTGTTTGTGTCTGACATATTCATCAATACGTATAAGAGGTTGTGTACTTGAGCCCATAGTTTAGTAATATAATAATTTTGTGAAGTAACATTACCCATGTCTTATTTTATTATTTGTATGCATTAGATACATTTTATTAAATGCATTAGAGCATGTTTCAGCTAAGCTTACTGGCACTGCATCTAGTAAAACACTATGGTGATAACTCACTCTGATTGTAGGCAAACTATTCAGGAGATGATGAACAGTCTTCATTCTTAAATGTCAAAGGGTAAACTCAAAAAATGAAGTTATGTAGTTGTCCTTTCAACAGTTTTAATAAATGACCCAGGACAGGCCTTAACAGTAGCTACGCATTTCCAGTTAGATGTGGTGCTAAGGTGTCAAGGCCAAAGCTGAGCAGAGCACAATGACATACAGACAACTTAGGGGACGTGGTTGGATACATGGACGGATTGGTTAACGAGATCTGACAAAAAAGGAGCCAACCGAAGAATGAGGTGTGTTTAATGAAACATGCACCCCTTTCAAGCTCAGATTTTAATAAAAGCTGTGCAGCTTGTAAAAAACACACTTCCATCCTTGCTATCTTCTTAGTTCTCTGAGTTCCTTGCCGCCTTAGGAAAGGCACTTCCCCTTCCCAAGTTTCCGGCAGCCTCCTTGCTTTGGCTTCAGAGACCTCTGGTGATCACGTCCCGTAATGTTTCTATTTCTGCCATAAGACCCAGCAGGTCGGGTAAGGTGATGCACTCAAGAGACAGCAGAAGCTGTTCTTTTAATCAAGACTGTACTTTACCTCAGGTAATTGTGTGAAAATATTTTGCATTTAAAACACAAATGGATCTAAACATCTTGATCCATGATAGGAAAGAAAATAAAAACAAGAGGCTTTATTCAACCAAATTAAATATGAGAATTTTGGTTCTGAAAATGTTTTAAGAGGACACTGCTGGGCAACCTTATAACAAAGAAATGAAAGTTGGATCAACAGAGTTGTTAAATCTAGATTATTGATTTTAAAACTATTTTTATGCTGCTTTTATAATTTGAAAGTACATTCACAGAAAATACTCATTGTTTCTGCTTCTTTTATTCAAATAGCTTAATAAATAAAAATAATTTTCTTTTATATATAACATATATATTTATTTTATAATATATCTAATTACTAGGAACAAAATTAGGTTAAAATGAAGAAAACAATGTCAATAATAAAAGGAAATCACTATTAAATTTAGTCTGTGTCTCTTAAATTTATTTTCTGAATGCTTATAATATTAACTTCATGCTGTAGTTCTATTATGGAAGGCATGTTCTTCAAAATAATATAAGAAAAGACTATCAAAATTAAGTTGAAAGCTTTAAATGGTTGAATGATTTCAGCCTTATTACAATTTTATGGTTTATTACTATAATTGTTGCTTATTTCCCATGAAAGGAATAAAAAAACCTTAAAAGTAGAAATTTATTTTTATATTGTGTTTTCCAGTCTACATAGTTTTGACACTTTGATACAGTTTATCTCTTGTATGCTAAGATATTGTTTTTCCTTCATTGTGGATGTTCCACAGGTGACAAAAACAGGGTGAAAACCTTGGTATCTCTGTCTTTATCTCTTTTCATGCTCCTTTCAATCTGTAGGTTTAAACAGTTTCTGTTCAGTTTTGAACATAAATATGTTGGCCATGTAGGGAATGTTTGTACAAAACTGGTGATGCAAATTTAATTCCCCTAGTCCTCCCAAATCTCTCTCTCTCTCAAGACTGAAGTTGACAAGATTAAGATAAGTTTTTGATATTTGTAGTGCTATAGTCGGGAGGTTACTAAGCCCTGAGAGTCATAAGGTCCCACTCCAGACCACTGAACCACCGTCTAGCACTTTCCAGCAATTTTTGAACATCAAACTAAGGATGAAAGGAGCTTGAAACATGGGCTGTTTCCTGTTTTTCCAGAGTGTTCTGAGTAAATCTTTCTCCTTGTTCCAAAAACAACCTATCCTTGATTCATGGGCCCCTTTACCAGCAATGAGTTAACAGGCTTCAGTTTAGTTAGTATGATCCTGCTAATAGGTAAAAAGATGTGTGTGTGTGTGTGCGTGTGTGTGTGTGTGTGTGTAAGTTACAGATTCAAGATGTAATAGAACGTTATATAATCTAAGAATTCTTCTGACACTTTGCTTAAAATAGACCATGGAACTTCCTGCAGCTACCTGCCAAAATAGAAGTCAGGATGTTGAAGCACTTGCCTCATTGCATCTAGACTTGATGGTGATGAAGATACTGGTACATCTTCATCTCGCTCATCCCTCACATAAATTTTGAATTGTCATCAGGTGCCATTTGATTCTCATCCCCATTGGAGTTGTATATCATTGGTTTTCTTTGCTCAGAAGCAATAGGTATAGGCAACCCAGTGGGTCCATCCTGGCTCCACCTTCCAATATCTGGGAGGATCAATATCTCCAGAATCATATTGAAGTATTACACTGGCTATTGTGATAATGTGCGTGTTGTAGGGAGTAGTCTGCTCCCTTTTCTTCTTTTACTTTTTCTTCCTAGAATATCTCATCCATTCCCAGAACTTGATTTATCTCCTCTATGCTGACGACTACCAAATTTGTATCAGGAACCCACTTCTCTCTTCTGAGTTGAGTCAGTAACCCAGAACAAATATTCTCAAGCCGTGTACTGGTAGGTTTGTGTGGTAGGGAGGGCCTCTCCCACTCTCCTGGAGTTTGGGTTGGGTGATCTCCATTTAGAAGGGAAACGCTCAGGGACAGGTTCACGGAGAAGTATCACATTCCAGGTGTTGTCACTCAGCAACACCACAGCGAATCTAAGTCTCACCAGTGTCTTCTGCTGGAAATGCCCACAGTGGCTTAGGGTGTTACCACATAAATCTCCCAGGGGATGCTAGCTGTTATTTCACAGAGTATGCAAAGCAAGTAGGCTCTAAATGGTTAAAAATTTCTGCTTTGTTATTGTTACAATTACAGATGAGAACACTTGTGTTTTGTGCCAGGAGAGTTTTGACCTGAGAGTTTGTGAAGAAACAAAGTTACGCAAGGACTCCCTTGGTGCATTAAAGCAAACAGTGATGAAAGGGAACTTAATGTATTCAACAGAATGAATACGTTTTAAAAGTTTTGTTACAAGTAAAATAAATAAAATTCAGAAAGATATGTATTGTACAATTATAATTTTGTGAAATACTAGGGAAAATCAAACTATAATAACAGAAAGCAGGGGTACCCAAGGCCAAGAGTCAAAGAGAAATGGTAAATGAGAAAAAATTGAGGGGTAGGAAATAAAACTGTTTTGTTTTGATTGTAGGAGTGGTAGTATAATTTCACATAATTCCCAAAACCCATAAAACTGTATAAAAAGTTGGAAGAATTTTATTGTTTTGTAAGTGAATCAGTAAAACTGAAAACGTGATAAAATCTATTTTAATTTAGAATTGAATCTCTAGGAGAAATGTGAATTAAAATTTCATTTTTATTTTCTTTGTATTTTTATCTTGGCCATGATAATAATCATTAACTATTAAGATGATGACATGATATGTTTATTAGACAAATAAAGAAACAAATATGTTTGTTTAATTGGGATTTGGGACAGGTAAATTTCAAAAATGTAAACAGAAGTTTGAAAAAGGATGTCTGAAATTTGTTTAGACAAGATAATAAGGTGCTCTGGGCAGGCAGCAAGAGCTGGACATTTCTGAACAGAACATCTGGCCTCGTTGATTGGTGGACTTGCTCTAAGTTAAGAGGAGAATATATCACAGACTCAGGAGTAAGATAAGTGAGAATTTATAAAAGCACACTTCATATTTCATATATGAATGAATTATAAAATGTTTCATCTGCCACTCACCTTTCAAATAATATAGTTTATCCTTATTAATTTGCATTATATTCTGATATAATGGGGTGAGTACATATCCAGATCATTATTACTAAAAACATCCTGAAATTATCTTAGGAATGCAAGTTTCAATGGAATTTGTATGTGTAGGAAATTGTATTCTTCTATCATTATTCAAGAGCAAAGGTTTCTATTTTTCCCTATCAGGAAACCTCATTTGGTTCTCACTGCAGCCTTTTCTGTGCACTGTGGGCTCTGGATTGGTGCAGATTTAGGCTTCTAGAAGTTTTGCAAACTTTTCTAGAGCACAAGCTTAGCCTTTGTGTGGCTGTAAGGTGAATGATCAGAGAGGAGGGACACCAGTCCCCAGGTGTACTGTGATATGAGCTCAACTAGTAACTAGATTCTGTTGATACAATGTGCTTTTATCACGAGTGTACTGGATATCCAATTGTATTAAATAAAACAAATATAGAAATATTTTCTAATGGTATGTTTCCCATAGAAAATAGTGTTCAAAGTTTTAAAATTTATACTTTTAAAACATTTATCTTATTTACTAATTGTCTTATCTACAATGACATATTTCATATTATTTTGTACTTCTTTTGTGAACCCTAAGTGGATAGTTAATCTTATTTCATAGTTGTCTACATTTTCTTGTTCAAATGTGATAGATAATATAAACTACAATGTCATTTTCTATTATGAACTCAGGAGATCTGGATTCTGGCTTTGGCTTCTATCTTTTTAAATTAATCTTCTTTCCTTTAAACTCCAATGACTTCAACTTTAAAATGAGCAAATAGCATCAACTCTGTCTGCTTTGTAGTGAGGCTTTGAATATCAAGTGTTTTAGAAATTTTAAATGCAGCAAATCAATCTATAAGTGCAGAAGTGCTGGATCTGATATGAGTAATAGTAAACATGCAAGTTAGGAGATCATATTTATTCATTTGTGGAATCAATATTAAGGTCTCTTTTCATCGAACAAATGTCAACCATCTACTGTGTCATAAAGGACAGAGAGATTTAAAGGAAACAATGTCATACTTTGTTACTCATGTGATCTTGGAGATGAGATATAAACAGCTAATTAAAGCACAAGGTCATGCCTGGAACCCTAGACATGCTGAGCATGAAGGATGCTGAAGAGTCAGAGGAGTCTATTAACTTCTGCCCAAGAGAAATGCTCTATAGTAAAGATAATTAGAGGTGAGTTTCTGAAGATTGAGGTGATTAGAGATCTGACAGCATAAGAAGAAAAGAAAAAAGCTCAGTGTTTAGGATGAAGCTGCATGTAGAAAGCTGAATAGGCCATTTTTGCACATGATTTGCATAAAGAATATACACCTAAATCAACTCCACTACTGAAAAAAATGGCTTTAGACTGGAGAAACCAAGAACAGCTGTTAATAATAGTGTTTGAGTGGTGCAGAATAGTGGATTCCATCACATAAGCTGATGCTTCTATGGACCAGAAAATAGAATCCTCTTCAACTGTTGGAATGACCCATCTATGTGCATCCACTGACAGTTTTCAGTGCTAATTACCAAGACCTGCAAAATTCCACCCCACTAGGAGAAGTATTAATAATGAAGAGTAGAGGTAAGGCTTGAATGCAAAACCCCCTGAATGATAGATGTAGGTAGTCCACATACGTCCTTAAATTGTCCAAATCTTGAATGCTTGAGGAAATGCTTTATATAGTCTCCCTCTCAGACTTTGACCAAAAGGAAAAGTTAATTTTTTTCTGAGATGTTTATTATTTCTCAACTCAAATGCTAGCATTTCCATGGTTATTGGAATCTTAATCAGGAAAAGTGAGCCAAGCATCAATGTTTGGTAACTTGGGTGTCATCTTAGAAACATTGAACACATTGACAGAAGAAAATCACAGTTAAATTAATTTGGGCAAAGGATCACTTTGGCAAATTAAGGTCCCCAGATAGAAATGGGAAGGAAGCTACAGCAGGAGGGAGAAAGGCAGACAGGAACTACTGGCCTGGAAGCACTTCCATCTGTAGAAGCTGGTGGTAGTGGGGGTGATGTCGGAATGGATCGCACTTGCAGCTAATCTGAGGAAGCATGAACATAATGTATAGACTCTGCGAAGAACAACACAATGCAGAGGAGCATGATGCGGGCATCTAGCCAGGCAGTAGTTTGGCTAATATGAGTGAGGTGGAAACATAGGGTTATTAGAGAATTATGATGATCAATAAAATAAGATTAACTACTCACTTTGAGTTCACAAACTTGCATGTTCTTTGTTGATGTTGTTGTTGTTGCTGTTTTGTTTTGTTTTGTTTTGTTTTGAGAGAGGCTCTTGCTTTTTAGTCCAGGCTGGCCCTGAGCTCATTATGTAGCCCAGGCAAGCCTTGAACTCTGCAATCTTCCTGCCTGTGCCTCCCAAGTGCTGGGATTATAGGTTTCAGCCACCATGCCTGGCACAAACTGCATGTTTACTATTATTTCATTTCAGATCCAGCACTTCATTCGATAACAATGTGCTAGTTTCCATCTAGGTAATCAGGATGCCGTAAGAAAGATTTTACTTTAGAGGGGGGAATTGTTACAGACAAGTATATTTTTTGGTTTTGTAGAAATTTAGTTATACCTTTGTGGCTTGTATCCCCCCCCATCTGTGTTTTAGTTTTTTTTTAATAAAAGTATCTTAAAAGAAGATATTCTTATTTGCTAATCACAACTCATTTCCTAATAGAACTATACCCTTTTTTCATGAAAATTTTAATTATTAACAAAGTATCTGATAGTATAATTTTGAAGTTTCTTCCTATTTGACAATATTATTTTATTTAGTCTTTACTTACACATTCATTTTTTCACACCGCTGAGACAATGTAATAAATATTTGTACATGTGTGTTCAATTTATTTCACTTGAGAATATGTACATTTTCAAAGTAAATTCATTTAGCCAAAACGTTTGGTAAATACTACAGAGCATCAAAATCTGGGGCCCTGTCATATTAAAAAGCTTTCGTACAGAAAAAAAAATCACTAACAGAGTGAAAAGAATCCACAGAATGGGTGTAATTTTAACTAGCAATTCCTTAGATGATGGGCTAAAATCTAGAACACGCAAAGAATTGAAAAAAAATCAGCCTATTCAAATTTAAAGACCTAATCTAATATCTTAGCAAAACAAAAAAAATCAATAAATTTTATTGAACTGTCCTCAGTCCTCAATAATATCAAGAAGACATGAATGCATTAACTCTTTGAAGAATGTAAGAATGAGTCTAGAAGTCTTCATGAATTTTTTTCTAATCATTCACAACTGGAAATACACACTACACTGGATAGATGTTATACAGGACACTTATCCTATTCTTCAAGATAATATATGAAGACAAATGTATCCTTATGTTGTGAATAAATTTATTCACTTTTTAAGAAATTGTTGGAAATCAGAGTGGGATGCAAGAAAGATATAGCATCACCACTAAAACAGCTGCTTATTCTGTCTTTGTTACTCTATTGAAAGGACAAGTTTTAGAAGAAGTCTTTAATTAGATTCTGTGGAGTAGTAAGTCTACCCTTTGACAAATACGAAGCCAAGCACTTGGTCATTATCACGAGACTACATAAAATCAAAGAGTTTCCATCTAGGTAGTCAGGATGCCATAAGACAGACTTTAATGTAGAGGGAGGAATTGATACAGACAACTGTATTTTTTGGTTTTGTAGAGCTTAGTTATACCTTTGTGACTTATATTCCCCCCACCCTGTGTTTTAATTTTTTTTCCTGTTATTCTTTCACAGGCCATTTTTCAGGCATTTTATATCCAAAGAATGTGAATAAAAAGTAATTTTAATGTGTTTTTTTCAAATCATAGCAAAGATATAATCTTGCTCTAGTTTAAAATTCACTTTTAGATTGAAGCCTGTATCTGGGAAAGAAAAACAAGAAGCACAAAATTGTAGATTGTGCATCATGTAAATAAAGGATGGGAGAAAGTAACATTTCTAATTTAGTCAGAGTACAGAGGACTGTCAAGTAGGATTTATCTGGAAAATAAGAAATGAAGCGATACAATGACTTGTGTATAGCAAGTTCTGATAGAAAGATTCAGTTTTGCAAAAACATTCCTTTTGGAATGTTTGGTACTCAGGAGGCAAATTAAAAACTTCCTCTGACACTTACAACTATTCAATATCTACAGTAGTAATAGAAGCTAAATAAAAGCAAGGAAGCAGTGCATTGTTTTCCACAGTTACGTAAAACCACTTGGCATACCTATGGCTCTATAATATTAAAAAGACAAAAAGTTATATAGTTTTACTTTTATGAATTGTACCAGCTTAATAAATGCATATCTTAAAATGAGCTTATGTTGAGTTAATTTGATTTCTGTGTATTATACAAGCAGATGTAACTCATTGGGACTCTTTTCTATTTGAAAGCGTGACAAAGTAAATCGTAATGAGCAAAATACACAGTATAAGTGTTTTGCTGTTAGGATATACAAGTACTAGACTCAACTTTCTCTTGCCTTGAGCAATTTGCTAATTTAATCTTTGTCTTTTTGAGGGGTTGGGTGATTCACAAACATTCCATGAGGAGTTTAACATCTACCCAACTCCCTACGGGATATAGTATGCATGTATTTGTTTTAAGCCTGGAGAACACAGAATAAAAGTCCATTGGAGTAAGAACCCAGAATTTGTATTGGCTTTAAGTATAAGCACCAATCTTTAAGTCACTTTGCAAATGTCTTTGTTATTAAAACCCCTTTTTCTTCTTATAAAGAGTAATAGCATTAAAGAGTAAATGCTGGTTATATTTCTTTCAGATTATAGTTGTCTTTCTTTCTCATAGTATTTTTGTCTGAGAAGTATTTTTCTTGGAATGAATCCTTAATGATTTATGATATATGAAACAATTCCAAGTGGTAATATTGCTAGCAGTATTTTTCATATCATAGGTTTACTCAGCAGGTCTTTATTAAGAATGATTAAATGAACAACCAAGTTATGTTTGTGATCATACTTGCCTGAACAACACATGTATAGTAAAATGATTTGGTTAAAAGGAAGTGAAGCAAAAATATTAGCTAGCCCTGGAATTTGCTTACTTTTATTTTCTTCATTTTGCTTTTTTTAATTTTGCAGATTTCCTGTAAATGACATTTTTATAGATAGTAATGAGATTTGCTAGACCAAAACTTTACAGTTAGCATGAAAACTCTGAATGTTTCTGGTAGAACTTTTAATAACAAGTTAGCAGGTATAAAAAGTCTGGCAAATTCTCATTCTTGATGTTAAAACATGAGTTTTCTAAGCTTAGGACTACTAGGGAAAGTTCATATACCTATAATTTCTATACAAACAAAATAATTAGTAGCTGGAAAACAGTTTCATTTCTGTTATTGTGTTTAAAATATATTTTTGCCTTAGAGAATATGAAATTGATTTATTTAGTAAAATGAAGTTGATGATTCAGTACTATCATTCTTTTCCAATTCATTGTGTTTCTCTGCAGCTTTTTAATAGAATATTATATTAACATACATTTGGGTTAATGCTGATTTAAAAACATTAATGGAAAACATTCTGGCAAATCGCATAGTGATTTACTCTTCCCTTCTCTGGGTTTAATATGATCTTTAAAACAGGCAAAAAAAAAATGCATTTACCACTCAGGGATTCCATGTAAATTAACACTTGGAACTCTTTTGGGGTGACAAAATTTGGCTTTTGTACGAAAAAGTACAGGAAAGGCTTACAAAAAAGACTAATTAGATTTTAGATCTAAAATAATGTTATCTAAACTTCCAGTAATAATCAACAGTTTTTTCAATGGAGACAGTTTCCTTTCTTTCTGTCTCTGTTTCTGCTCTCATTTTAAGCATCAGTCAATTGAAGCAACTATGCTTAATGTGAAAAAGAGGGTCTACATGTTGCTCATTTGAAATGAGCCACCTGCTCTTGGATCCTTCTCTCACTCCACCTTCTTCCCCAATGGAATGAAACCTTCAGAATTCTTGCACGTTTAGGCATTAAGAATCTTCAAAAGAAACAACTGAAAATGTGAAATGATTTGTCAGGCAATGTGACATTAGATTTATCGACATTTTTAGCTGTTCTAAATTATCCACATTAATCTAATCAGTTTCAAAAGTGCTCCTTGTAAATTATTCATCTGTAAGAATGGGACCCTGGGCCCTGTTTTCCTTTCAGCAAATAAGCAAGTTAGTTCATTTAACTGCAAATTCTTATTTCAGAGACAGGTGTGGCTTACGAGGGCCTTCCAGTGCCCCAGTAATTAACAAGCGGGACAATAAGACACTTGGTTACAATTCAGAGACCATGTAAGTATACTAAAAACATAATAACAAAGAAATTGAGTCTATTGTTTATAGTGTACACTCACGGACCCAGTGTAGTACTCATGTAATCGGTAGCTCTACAATTACAAGTCTTCACTGCTGCCCTAAAAGTCTTCAGGGAAGAAAGGGTAGGGAAAGTGGTCTATGTTAGAAGTTAACCATAAAAGTCTTCCACTGAGACAAGAGAAATTAACATCAAAGGAAGCTGATGCTATTCATTAGGTGTTTCCTTCCCTACTTTATTCTCATCCTTCTCAGGTACAGGTTTAAGACTCTCGTTCCTCTCAAAATAGTAGATTGAAGAAACTCATTCAGACACTTGGCCAAGTCCAGATGGCTAGGCTTTTGAAACCTGAATTTGTAGCTCTGTAATGTCATTCTATACGTGCATGCCCCCATAGTGTAGCCCCCTTTAAACTCTGCTTCAGAGCTGCACTTTACTTAAAATCAGACTGAAGGTGCCATTGAATCAAGTGTTTACATCATTTGAAAATTAGTCACAGGACAGTCTTCTTAAGGCCGACAAGAAACGATGACAATAATTACAACCATCATCAAAAAATAAATTTGGCAAAAATTTCTAACTCCAAGTATACGTTTGTACTCAATCTCTACTGAAGTCAGAGCCAATAAAACTAGGTTTAAAATACAGAATAACCATCAACTCCATTTAGAAATAAGCTTTTGAATAAATAAGCTGTATTTATTGGTACATTTTAGGAATACATTATGTTCACCTTCCTCATTGGGAATTTGTACTTGCATGTGACATACCTTGATTCTTATTTTTTCCTGTTCCTCTTCCCTCCCCTTAACCCCGACCATCCAATGTACATAATCTTTGTTTCCATTTCTTTTTCTTTTTACTAACAGGTTTTCTTCTTTACATTCTTTGCTGCCCACTTTCCCTTTGAATATTTTCTTCCTATTTTGCAATGTCTATCATATATCTTGGACCTCACCTAAGTGAGGTACAAAAATAAGCTTTTATTATAGTGTAAGATTTTCAATATTTAAATGATATATAAAACCTGTAAATGACATAGACTTTTAATCACATTGTAAGGTTTTAAATATTGAAATGACATATACGTTCTCTAAAAACCCCAAATCTGTAATGTTCAATATTTATGCAAAACATAATGTGTATTAATAGCTATGACCTTTATTGTTCTTCTGCTAAAATCCTACAAAGAAAACAGAGTCTGGGGCCAGAAATTTAGCTTAGTGGTTCTGGCACCTGCCTAACAATCACATGGTCACTGGTTCAACCCCCGGCAACCACACACAACATACTGGAGGTGGTGATTCACAACCACCAGCAATCAGTACCACAAACCACAATGCTGGGCATGGTGGCCCACTCCTGTAATCTTAGCACTCAGGAGACAGAAGCAGGAGAATTGCTGAGTTCAAGCCCCCCTGGGCTACAGAGTGAGCTCAGTGCCAGCCTGAACTACAAAGCAGGACCCTGCCTCAAACAAACAAACAAACAAACAGACCACATTCTGCCTCCCTGGACCACAATTGTATCCTTCTTTATATATATATATATATATGTGTATATACACGTGCATACATATATACACGTATAATACATGTATATATGTATGTGTGTATACACATATATACATGTATATACACATGTATGTATGTATGTATGCACGTGTATATACATATATATGTTTATATGTATATACACGTGCATACATATATATGCATATATATAGCTTGTTGACCTATGTGTGTATATATATATATACACACATATACACATATATACATATATATATATACATACATACATATATATACACACATATAGCTTGTTGGGTATATCAAGGCTGGAATGGTTGAAGCTTTTTTTCTTAATTTAAATATAAGAACATTTATTAAGAAAGAAATAGCTGGGCTGGAGATTTAGCTCAGTGGTTCTGGCGCCTGCCTCACAAGCACAAGGTCCTGAGTTCAGTCCCAGTAACCATATACAATGCTGGGCGTGGTGACTCATGCCCACCAGCAATCAATGCCACATACCACAGTGCCAGGCGTGGTGGCTCACACCTGTAATCCCAACACTCGGGAGGCAGAGACAGGTGGATTGCTGAGTTGGAGCCTTGCCTGGGCTACACAGTGAGCTCAGGGCCAGCCTGGACTACAAAAGCGAGACCCTGTCTCAAAAAAAAAAAAAAAATAGCTGGGGCTGGAGATTTAGCTCAGTGGTTCCAGCCCCAGCCTAGCAAGTGCAAGGCCCTGAGTTCTATCCCGGTAACCACATACAATGCTGGGGGTGGTGATTCATGCCCACCAGCCATCAATACCACATACCACAAATGCCAGGCATGGTGGCTCACACCTGTAATCCCAGCACTCAGGGCAGGGGGCAGAGGCAGGAGGATTGCTAATCCAGGCTTGCCTGGGCTACACAGTGAGCTGAGGGCCAGCGGGCCAGCCTGAACTACTATAAAAGCGAGACCCTGTCCCAAAAAAAAGAAAAAAAAAAGAAAGAAATAGCTATGAACAATATTTTATGGCATTATTAAAAGACAAATATTAATAATTTGAAAAATAGTGTCCAACTAAAAAAAAGTTACATTTAATGGCATGAATGTATTAGCTTTATTATTTAAAGTGCCAAAAATCCACACGCAAACCTAAAACTACAGTAAGTACCTTATCTTTGCTTTTCTGATATCAAGCATCTTAAATATCTTAGAAGGGGTCAGCGGACATACTTTATTCATGTTTATTTAATAGTTATCCTCTCATAACTATTCTATCCATAGTCATGTAGCACACATGGAGAGAACACTGCCCAGAGTGATACATGTGCACATCATCTTCAGAAGAGTTGTTGATCCTAATTGCAGTTTTGACAGGTTGCACAAATGTGATCAGCTGTGTTATTGACCGTATTCTTGTAATATTCAAAAGTTTAAACCAGTTTTCCCCTATATTGACTTATTTACTTCATGCTTATCACTTAGAAAAATAAGTTCAGCAATTTCTCTAGAGAGTTTATTCAGAAAAACAGCTTTTTAAATGGCTCCAGACTTTAAGGCAAAGCTATTGGCATTGTGTTTTATGTCTGTATAAACATTTGTACTTTAAGCAGTTTCCTAGCATTCTCTTTTTAAACAATACCTCATTTAAAAATCAACATCATACTCATTGATGCTTCTATTTTTGGTTTCCTTGATCAGTGCCAGAGAAAGAGAATATAATGGGTCCTTCAGAAAAGACTTTTCGGGGTGACATGGAGCTCAAGGGAAAGCTAATCATCTAATGATTTCAAGGCGGTCTAAATTCTTTCTACTCAGTTCACTTCTGTAAACAATCGTGTTTGATGAGGACCTGAAGGGAGGAGGAACATTTCTGCTACACTTACAAAATTAAAGCAGTACACATGGACAAAACATGATAAAAAAGAACTAACCCTATCCTGAACCTGCTAGACCTTCAGTTTAAAAACAAACAAACAAACAAACAAACGGAAAAGACAAAATAGAACAGAATGTAAAACTGATTATAAATTTGTATATATGTCCTACTTTGATTTTATAAATATAAAGAAATAGCCAAAAGAATAAGTATATACAATTGTATTAAGTAAGAATATATTTTTGAAGTAGATTCGTAAAATACCAAACAATGGGATGAAGATTTGAAAATGTTTGATATATAGTTTTTTAAAATGAGGATTAAAATAACTCAAATTTCATGCAACTGAGAAAATTTTCAATTACTGAATAGGGATTTCAAGGGGATAATAGTTCATGTTGTAAAAACAGATTTTACTTAGAAAATATTTCAGCAGGAGACAAAAAGACATCTTCATATAGGACCAGCTTCAGTTCCAAATACAAGAATAAGTGAGGGGATTTTGTCAAGGAATAAATTCCAGGGAGGCGAATCAGACAGAACAGTAAACGGAATGGTACTGGTAAGCGGATGTAGGCAATGTTGTTTAAACCGATCTAGTAGGTTTTCTTGCTAAAGACAGGCCACGGTGGTGAGTTTGGAAGGTAGGGGATTCTTCTAGATTGTTTTATCAAGACTCTTGTAAAACTATGGGATGCCAACTCTACAAGGACAAATACTGGATGCCAGGGCCTAAAAGACAGAGAAAGTTCTGACCAGAGTTAGGTTAAGGGGAAAGTCTTTGTTAGAAAGCTGTTGAAAGAAAATTTATTTTCACTTCAAAAGCGTGGTGCCGTAGAAAATGAAAGCTCTTCAAGTATTCTGTTTATACAATTTTTAACTTTTTTTTTTACTTTTCAAGAAACCTGCATTTGTTTTCTTTTTCAGTGATATATCCACTCAAAAGAGAACTGCTAGTTCCATAGTTTCCTTTTCCTTGAACCAGAATAAAATATTTTAACAGTCTTGGTGGTAGTGAATCACTTAGCAATGAATAGCTCAAGGCCTTGTTTAAAGATCCTCAGTACCAAAAGACAGAAGAGGCTAGGAAAAGAAAGAAAATCTGGACTAAGTCTGGTCTAAAAAATTAATTTAAGACATTCTTTTCTCCCACGCTTCTTCCAACAATGTAGTAACAGTTGTGAGTGTTTCACATGGAATTGGCCTGGAGCAGTCCGTGAGGTACAGAGGGTAGAAACAGAGAAGCTGAGCTGAAATTGTTTCAAAGGCCTCCAACAGCACTGTTATTAAATATGCAAATAGGAGAATGCGAAGATGGAATAAGGAAATTATTGCTGTTGGCAAAGAAAGTAGAATCTCCTTTAAAAAGCTAGATTGAGGACTTAAAGTATGACTTCAGATGATGAGAGCTAAACACTTTAGACTTCCTAGAGAAAACACTGAGTGCAGAACTGCAGTATCAGACAGGAGTGCTGTCTATTACTCATTAAAACATGTTTCTTATGTTCAGAACCTATGAAAGAATGTACTAAGGGCCAGGGATCTAGCTCAATGGTACCACACCAAATGTGGAAACTCAAGGGACTGACTTTGATCACCACCACAACAAAAGAGAAAGATCACACCTTGTACAATGCTTAAAACTGAGAACACAAATAAATATGGCTATAAATAAATATAAATTTGCAATATTTTCATATTCCACGCTTTCCATACCACAAACATGTTTATGTCATTTAATGTTAATGTTTAATATGATATGATATGCATAGACATTTTATATGAATTGTTAAATATATATTATTTTATATTCATTAATAGATTTTATATAATTTGTACATATATAACACAAATGTGAAAGAAAATACCAATTATGCACATGTAGTTCTATGTATAATTATGCATGTGATAAATGCATATTAATGTGGTTAAATTATATGTCACTTTTATATCTGTATATAAATCTTATAGGGTATTGTAAATATACATGTACACATACAGAACATTATATACCCTCATGCACATACTTTTTACATGTAAACTACACATATTTTACAAATGTGCCAATGAATTTCAATTTAAGTAATCAAAAAATTATTTCCATTTGTAACATCCTAAAAGTTGAGACACAAATTTGTTGATACAAAAACTCACAAAGCAGTCATCAACATTACCAGTCAAAATTCAGATCAAAATGAAGTCAGTATACATGTAGAGTACATACATAACATCCCCATAAAGTAACTACAGAACTTGCTTTTCTCATAGTTTTTATTCAGGATCTAATTATTTACTTTATTGTTATTTGAAGATGGCACAAATATCAAGAAGTAGTCCTTTAATATCAGATTAGGATTGAAATATTAAATTTTTAAATATAAAATATTTGTGTAGTCTTTTAAATGATGAACTTTTTCTAAATTCTCAGCACTAATGGTAACAACAAATCCTTATATTTCACTTATTATATCAGTCACTGTTGACAGACATATTCACTTGTTTCCCATCAGGATGAAGCTAAATGTTCCCTCCACCTTCGTAGAATTTTTCACCTGGGTTTTAAAACTTAAACTAACATAAAACAGAATAAAAAGAAAAAGCATGTTATTTTACTTAATAAATGTTCATATGAAGCCTCATAAGAAAATAACCCAAGAAGTAGCAAAACTTACATGTTTTTGCTTTAGTTTGAACTAAGAGATAATTGTGAACAAGTAACAAACCCTGTGAAGGAGCTAGGGGAAGATTATTTTAGTAGTTTGTGCAGAATTCCCTAACTCTTGTGTTCCTTCCTCTGCCGAACAATAAAATTGATACATTCCTTCTGATAAAGGCAGTTCAACTTCCATACAGAGGTCTTATCTCCTACTTTCAGAAAGGAGAAGGAAGGTCAGAAAACAAATTATTTCACCGCTAAGAAACAACACAGTGTGGAATAATTTGTCATTCAGGAACGTCCTCCAGGTTTCTTCCCAGGAATACAATTCTCTACTTTGCTTAAAGGTTTTAGTAGTAAAACTTGAAATAAATATTGTCAATTTAATTAGATTCTTTATGACTTAGCAAAACAATAGCAAGTTAAAAATGAACAAATCTATAAAGTTAAAATGACAAACAATTTTTCCCTTTACATACTGGATAATTATAAAATCCAAAGACTATTGTTGCTATGGGCCCATTGATCTAATTATGTGCCCCAAAATTCAACTCTGGAAAAGTTCAAATTTAATACTCAGTGAAAAAGATTTCCCTAAAAATGTAAAAATACACAAAAATATTTTTATGAAAACAAATCATATTCTTATTTTACTAAGTAAATCAATTTCAAAGTGTTCCATATTAAAGGGCACCACTTGATTCCAACTACTAGTGAAAGAGGTCAGTGACTCCAAAATTACTAATCCATGTGTTAGTTATTAGTCTTCATATTTGACAGTGACAGTGTCTAAAGCAACTGATTACTGATACTTTCTTGAAACATATTGGTTCCTTGGCTTTTAATAAACCATATTTTTCTGATTTATCTCTAATCTCTTGTTACTCCTCATTTTTCCTCATTGTTTTCTCCTAATTTCCCTGACCTCTAAATTTAGAAGTGGATGAATATGCTCACTATATACTGTACATTTGTACTAAAGATTAAAAATAAAACTAAAGGTTCAAACTTCTTAAATCTACCTCTACCCCCTATTCAGTTTTATTCTCTTTTATCTATGTTCACCCCTATGTGTCCAACTTATGTCATCAGCTTCCAAATGTACATCTCCAAATTAAATCTCTTATGAACTCATACTCTGAATGGCCTGCTTGTTTTGTTTTGTTTTGTTTTTAATTTTTTATTGGTATATTTTATTGGTATATTATATATACACATCACAATTACACTCCACATTGAGAATTTATACCAGTATATGACAAAACTTAATTCTCATTTTCCTCCTCTGCTCCCCACCCTACCTCCCCCGCCCCTATATACACAGGCATTCTTTTTTTTTAACCACAATTTCTTTTGTCATTATTTGCCCCTAAATCCCATTATCCTTTGAATATTGACTATTTCACAAAATCAATCATGCATTCTAGAACACATTTATAACTTCAGCTTCTCATACCAAAGGAAATACATGGCATTTAAACATCTGTGACCTAATTATTTCACTTATGGGTATATCCTGAAGGTGCGTCCATTTGAATATAAATGATTCAATCTCATCATTCTTTATGGCAGAGTAATACTCCATTTTATTTAAAAAATCACATCTTCTTTATCCAGTCTAGAGTTGATGGGCATTTGGGTTGTTTCCAAGATTTAGCTATCATGCACAGAGCTGCTATTTGAGACAGGATTTTGCTTTGAGTTCAGGCTGGCCCTGAGTTCACTATGTAGCCCAGGCAATCCTCAAACTCAGCAATCCTCCTGCCTCTGCTTCCCGAGTGCTGGAATTACAGGCGTGAACCTGACACTGTGGTATGTGGTACTGATTGCTGGTGGGCATGAGTCACCATACCCGGTCTTGGTGTATGTGGTAACCAGGGATCGAATCAGGGACCTTGTGCTTGTCAGGCAAGTGTTGGAACCACTGAGCTAAATCTCCGGCCCCTGAACTGCCTTCTTGACAATTCTGCTCTGATGACCTACAGGGTTGGCAAATCTAATATAAAGACGTAAAACAAATATACAATACAGATCTCCCTCCAAGCTTGTGAATTTCTTTCTTTTCTTCTGAATCCCTCTGTTCTCGTTTTCTCTTGTCTCATCAAAGGTGATTTATTATTTTAAAAAAATAAATTGCAGGGCATCAAAACACGGAGGTCTCTCTAGGATTCGTTTCATGTTATTCCAAGTAACATGAATTCTCTGTGCTTTCTTTATCCTTAAAATATATCCAGACTCCAACTTTTCACACCTCCATCATTATTGCTCTGTTTCTCCATGAGGACACCAAGCCCCGAGACATTGAGTATTGTCTTGATAGCCTTGTGGCTGACTCACCCACAATCTGTGACTTTATGCTCTTTTGTTGATGACACAAACCCTACCAGTATTACCCACATAGCTCATATAACATTAGTCCTCTGCTCAGGGCCCTCCAGTGCCACCATCCCTACCCAGTCTGATCCCATCCCTTCTCTGTTGATTGCCTGACTCAATGATCCAGTTAAATGTCACCTTTTAAGGAAGTTTTAAGGAGTTTATCAACTCCTATACTTACTTTACAATGTAACCTCTCTTGTTTGTTGGTCTTGTTTTCTTGGTCTCTCTTGGTCTTGTTTTCTTCTATGACCAATTTTAGTTTTAAAATCACTTATTACTATCTTACCCTTTTTGCTTTATTTACTTATGTAGCTATTTAGTTAGTATTCTGTGTCTTTCTCCTCTCCCTGAAATCTGTATTCTATGAAGCAAATTGCTTGCTTGTTGGTAATCATATTTGCTAAGCAAACACTCTACTACTGAGCTACATCTCCAACCCTAAAACAAATTTTATGTCCTTCATTCTGCTCACCTATATGGCTCTCAGAGTGCCTTGTAGATTCTGGGCAATAAATACTCAGGAAAATGTAAAGCCAGCAAGAATTAGTCTTCAATATCATGTTACATGTGGGGCTATTCTTTCTTTAGAAATGGCTGAACTAATGGCAGAGGTACAGAGTTTCTGAAGCAGAATTCTCAGGCCTGTGAAAATATTTCTTTGAAACTTAAAGTAGGAGAATCATTGGCCTAAAGCTTGATTGCATGAACTTTGGGTTCCACACACTTAGTCCAAGTCCTGGTTATGAAACTAGTTCGATAACTGGCTGTTTAGATAAGCTAAGTCTTTGCGTTATCTGAAAGGTCCATAAGATTACTATGAGTATTAGATGAAAAAATTCATTTAAATCTGACCTCTAGTTATGATTTAATTAAAGAACTGCATAATAGGTATCATCTGCTCATACATCCAGGAAGAGATTCTGTTTAGAAGAAAGCTACTAATTTCAGAGAAATTCAAACCTCTGACTACCCTTGTAACTGTTTGAATAACTGTCTGTCATAGGGGGAAGAAAGATAGACTTTTACTCTATTTCTGTTCCTGAAAAGAGACTGTGAGGTAAAATAAGGTTTTACAAATAAAGGATCATTTCACTTTCAAATTCAAAAAGTTCCTTCAGTGTATTAAATTTTAAATGAATGCTTCTAAAAATATAATGCACTCTAACAGCTGCACGGGCTCAGATTCTTAGTTCATATTAATGTGTAAGGAGAACTTAATTACTAAAGAAAATGAAAAGGTCTCAAGTGGAAAACAATTGCTTATATTGTCTTTATAAATGATGTGTTCTAAGTGACATGAGTTCTGAAGTTTACCAAGTAGATCCAAAATTCTCTTAAAATTTCCCTCCATCTTTTCATATATGCTGCAGAATATTAAATTTAAATTAAGTAGGATGACTGTATTTGTCAAGATAATTAAACACAAATATCTAGAAACAATTAAGAATTTATTTAATCTACATAATGCACACCAGAATTTTGTGGAAAAGTAATATATTTTCATCTTATAATGCTGAGTTTGAAAATATCAATCTTAGAAAGATTGAGAATAAAAATTACACAAATGAAATCATATATTGACTTTGAAATGTCCTTAACCCAACCATAGATTCTAGTATAAAATTCTATAAAGCTGAAATTTCCTCTTTCCCTTTAAATTGACTTCATTAGTAAATTACTCTCAATAGTCAGTATTTATGAAATAAAATTAAAATACTATGAACAAACTATGTAGTTTATTGGCTTTGATATTTGATCAAAATAAAATTTAACATAATAGACAAATCTTTTATCATTATCTTTCTTAAGCTTTTTAATACTTTACTTTTTCTACTTACTAGTTATTGGAGAGGTAGTTTATTTCATAGTAACTGCGTGGATGGCTAATATACTAAATAGAGATCTAGCTGTGGGTTTGGCACCTGAGCACACATTAGTTTAGAGTGGATGTGTTATGAAACGCAGGCACTTAGGTGGCCTCATTAGTCCCTCTGAGAGGAGCCTGCCAGAATAGATTCGCAGGGAATGAGAAAAGACAATTGCACACAACTGTGCCTCAATCAACTATACCAAGGAAGGGATCACGAGCTAGCATGAATTACCAAGTAACTATCATTGACTGCTTTCTGTGTGCCAGGCACACGGGTGCAAAGACAGAGGAAAACAGCTTCTGGTCCGGGGAGACACAGAGTCCTCATCTCTGTTGCGCTGCTCCCCTCCCCAGCCGTCCGAGCAACAGCAGAACAGAGATCAGAACTCCCACGAGAAAGTTTTGCTACTGCAACTGAATTAGGAAAAGAGAAATCAAAGGTCATATGTGTACTTTATTCTCATTTATTTAAAATAAATCCTCATAAATAATTATCTTAATTTATGTTTGCTTATGATGCAATATTGACATTATATATAACATATATATGCTATATGGAACATATATAGGTTATATATGTGACCTATATATGTTATAAATATAACATATATAAAACATATATGCTATATATAACATATATATATATATATATATATATCACACTTGTGATCATTAAACTATATTCCTAGGTCATGAAATCTCACTTTCTAATCAATAAATGAAGACTTGATATCTCATTCCCAGAATGACCCTGACCATTGATTTCATTATTGAATGTTAAGAGTAGCATGCAAATTAACATGGAATGAAAAATAAAACAAGAACAAAAAATCATGCAAATACAAAGTATACTATAAGAAATAGCTTGATGAATGAAGTGGATCTTTATTTTCCTTTTTATTCTCCATTGTGTGGAAAAATTTCTTCAATACTTCAGAAATTTGCAACTTGATTGTATTGTCCTACCTATGTATAACTTATATTCTTGAATGAATAGTTTTTTTTTTAATCCCATTACTCAAAATAGAAATTATTTTCTTTGGAAGTAGACAAAAAAAAGATTTAAAATGTACCTGTTTTAATGATTTTCTTATTAAAAATCCCATATCATAGATACTGCTGATGTTGGTCCCTTTTGATTTTTTTAAATGGAATTATTTATTGGTACAATTTATATACATCTCACAATCACACATATCATTGGGGAATTTGTACCAATATATGACCTGGTCAATTCTCATTTTTACCCATATCCCCACGCCCCCACACCTCCCCACCCCCTATATACATGCTCTTTTATTTTCTTTCAGAATCATATTTATTCCTTCCCCTCATTACATCCCCACACCAAATTTCCTTTGGAAATTTCCCATTCTACAAAGACTGTCATACTTTCTAGATCTCATTTGCATCTACATGTGCTCATATTAACAAGAAGATCCGGTATTTGCCTATCTGTGATCTATTTATTTCACTCATTAGCATGTCCTCCAGATCTATCCATTTGCACATAAATGAATCAATCTTGTCATTCTTTAAAATTGCATGGTACTGGCAAAGTAACAGACCGAGGACCAGTGGAATAGATTAGAAGACCTGGAAACAACCCGGGATACACTAAGCCACCTTATCTTTGACAAAGGAGCCAAGCATCCTCAATGGAGGAAAGACAGCCTCTTTAACAAATGGTGCTGGAAAAACTGGGCTTCAACCTGCCAAAAGCTAAAGCTAGACCTATCTCTTTCACCATGCACAAAACTAAACTCACAATGGATATGAAACTTAAACATTAAAACAGAAACAATAAGCCTGCTAGAAAACAGGTTATCTTGGAGACATTGGCTTAGGCAGAGACTTTATAAATAAAACCTCTATAGCACAAGAACTAGCAGAAAGAATCAAAAAAGGGGATCTCATCCTACTGAAAAGCTTCTGCACAGCAAAAGAAGTCACTCACACTGCTAAAAGACAACCAACTACATAGGAAAAAATCTTTACTAGACAAAGGGCTATTATCTACAATATATAAAGAACTCAAACAGATCAGCCTCCCCAAGTTTAAAGACCCAATTCAAAAAAGGGCATCTGAAATGAACAGACACTTCTCAGAGGCAGAAGTCAAAGCAGCCAAGAAGTATATGGAGAAATGTTCAACATCACTGGTCATTCGAGAGATGCAAATGAAAACAACACTGAGATTTCATCCCACTTCACAAAGAATGGCCGCTATTACAAAATCAACCAACAATAAATGCTGGTGAGGCTGTGGGGAGAAAGGAACCCTTCTCCACTGTTGGTGGGATTGCAGACTTGTGCAACCATTGTGGAGATCTGTGTGAAGATTTCTCAGAAAACTAGGACTAGGGGTCCCATTTGACCCTGCTATCTCCCTGATAGGAATATACCCAAAAGAATTTGAAAAATCACATTGGAAAGACAGATGTACACCCTTGTTCATAGTAGCTCAGTTTGTGATAGCTCAGTCTTGGAAACAACCCAAATGCCCATCAACTGGAGAGTGGATAAAGAAGATGTGGTGGGTTTTTATTTTGTTTTGTTTTGGTTTGGTTTGGTTTGGTTTTTTTGAGACAGGGTCTCACTTTGTAGTTCAGACTGGCCCTGAGCTCACTATGTAGCCCAGGCAAGCCTCGAACTCAGCAATCCTCCTGTCTCTGCCTCCTGAGTGCTGGGATTACAGGCATGAGCCACCACACCCAGATGGTCCCTTTTGATTTTAATGGTGCAGTATTGTGGTTGGGCCAGAAATCTGACACAAAAACAACTTAATATTCATCCACAAAGTGATGAGAGGTGAGAAAGACCATAAGCTGAATTCAGAGAAAATTTATTTAAGATCTGATACACACACGCACACACCCACACATACACGCATACACACACGCACACACATGGATGCATGCATGTATTTCTGGTGTAGGGGCAAAGGAGACAGAAAAATAGGAGGAGGAGAAAGGAACAAAGGGAGGAAAGGGTAAATCTAACAAATGCCAACCAATTTCACACTGTCTTGACTGTAACCCAAAACTGAACAACTGAGGAGCATTAAGAAAAAATATTTTAGCATAAAAGGATTATCTAAACATATTGAAGATCCCTGCCTGTTGGAGGTCCTGGTTGGATATAATTTTTGAGTAAAACTTCCACTACCACCCCACTGGCATGGTTATTAGATCACATTCAAGGCATCTGGTCTACCCTGCTCTAGTCTTTAAATATTATGATGCTGTGGCTACCCGGGCAGAGATTTAGTTCTGGGACTGCACTTCATAACAGAGTGCACTGTTCCATAGCCCTGTCCTTGTGCTCTTTTATTAAGCAGATGGTGAAGGCTGGAGGCACCTCTGTGACAATGACAGGGATATACCTTAGGTGTCAACCTGACTGGCCTAAATAAGAAAGGAATTATTGCTCTTCCTTGTGTGGTACAACCTCCAGTCTGACAAAACAAGGTAATTGGTTCAGGTGCTAAGTCAATAAATTACAGAAGCACTAATATATGCATTAGAAAAGAGGTTCAGAATTATTTTTGTTGCAGCAACAGTTATTAAAATTATCCCAAAAAGAAAAGGCTAAAGATTACAAAAGTTAAGAAGAAAAATAAATGAGATCATTAAAAGTATTTAATGAAGAACAGCTGAAATCCTTAAGGTAGTTATATGAAGGGAACATAGGAGGGACATTATTTGACAGTCCAAAGAAACTCCATTCCCGACATGGTGGCACACACCTGCAGTCTCAGAATATGGAAAGCTGATGCAGGAGGATTACTGTGAGTTCAAGGCCAGCATGAACTACACAGCAAGACTCTACCTCGAAAAAAAAAAAAAAAGAAAGATACAAATTGAAATATGAAAACCAGATAATAGGCCACTATCATACTAAAAATAAATAGAATAAAGCTTGTTATTTATGAATGATTTTAATTTTATATGTATTTTAGTAAATAAATTGATATTCAGACTGTTTCATTTTCCTTTGGGTTTATTATATTTTCAAAGAATGTGTCCATGTAATTGAAGATATAAAATCTATTATACTAAAATTTTCATAACATTTGTTTATTATTCCTTTTAATCTACATCATCTTTTATAATGGAGGTTGTCAGTCATGTATTACTTTTTATCAGTGTTACTAGAGGCTTGTTAGATTTTACTGCTAGTCTTAAAGCACTACATCTTAGTTTGTTGGTTTTCATATTAGTTTCCATTCCTATCTCTTATTAACTACTCCCTTCTATTTAGTTTGGCTTTGATTTTATCT